>ONZH01007297.1:7500-31812 GCA_900303285.1 Rhinella marina | reverse complement strand
AACTCTAGTGAGGAGGAGATGACCATTGTCCAAGAGGAAACTCTAGTGAGGAGGAGATGACCACTGTCCTAGAGAAAACTCTAGTGAGGAGGAGACCACTGTCCAAGAGGAAACTCTAGTGAGGAGGAGATGACCATTGTCCAAGAGGAAACTCTAGTGAGGAGGAGATGACCATTGTCCAAGAGGAAACTCTAATGAGGAGGAGACCATTGTCCAAGAGGATACTCTAGTGAGGAGGAGGTGACCACTGTGAAACTCTACTGTCCTAGAGGAAACTCTAGTGAGGAGAGATGAGGACTGTCCTAGAGTCCTAGAGAAACTCTAGTGAGGAGGAGACCACTGTCCAAGAGGAAACTCTAGTGAGGAGATGACCACTGTCCAAGAGGAAACTTAGGTGAGGGAGGAGATGACCATTGGTCCAAGAGGAACACTACTAGTAAAGGAGGAGCATGAACCATTGTCCCAAGAGGAAACTCTAGGTAAGGAGGAGATGGACCATGTACCTAGAGGAAAATCTCTAGTGAAGGAGGGAGAATGACCATTGTCCAAGAGGGAAACTCTATTGAGGAGGGAGACCAGCTGTCCCAAGAATGGAAATCTAGGTGAGGAGGAGACACTGTCCAAGAGGAAACTCTAGTGAGAAGGAGACCACTGTCCAAGAGTAAACTCTAGTGAGGAGGAGATGACTACTGTCCTAGAGGAAACTCTAGTGAGGAGGAGATGACCACTGTCCAAGAGGAAACTCTAGTGAGGAGGAGACCACTGTCCAAGAGGAAACTCTAGTGAGGAGGGGATGACCATTGTCCAAGAGGAAACTCTAGTGAGGAGGAGACCACTGTCCAAGAAGATAGTTTACCAAAAAGAGGACTTTTTGCTGCTCATTTAAAGTTTGTTAAGAACAATAAGAAGCCAAAACGACTGACCCAGAAGATGACCTGTGACCTATGGACAGATGAGGGTAAAGTATATGCATCTGGGACTGTTTTCCCTGGGACACATGAAAACCCAGGGAAATCCCTAAATCCAGTATGAATGTTGGGGTAAAACCAGAAGTGGAGATTTCACATAACAATGGCCCAGAATAGCCATGACATGAAGCAAGTCATTTAGAAGAAATGAGACATAGGCTGGTGGCGGTTTGGTGGTCATTCATGCACTAGGGGGCCACACCAGGTACCGGATGCACAGGTTCACATACTTTTCCTACAAAGACATTTACAACAGTCTAAAAATCTTCAGAAAATAAAAACCTCCACAGCTGCTTGTCTGGAAATCCAGGTCTTTCTTAAGGATCTTGTCTCATGGGAGGGTTACATGACATGAATTAGAGGGTGTAGTGGTAGCCTTTCCTGGAGTGCTCCTCATGGGCAGGTATACCAGGTATGCCCCTCCCACGAGGAAGTATCCTGTGTCATCACACTCCGGGGGCGTGGCTGATTGGTATTTGGAATCCAGGGATACATCCCTTTAAGAGAAATGAGAACTGAAGAATCCCACCACGTTAATGTCCTGTATCCTCCACGCTTTCATGAGTTGTACCCATAATGCCCGGGGCCCTTTCCTTTTCAGACCTCAGCCGCACTCCTGCCATCAACTCCAACGGGCAGAAAGAAAGGCCAAGGAGAGGAGATCCATCCGACCTTCTCACTGCCGCCGCCAACCCCCCCAGACGGTACGTACAACATGTGAGACATGGCCGGGGAGACCTGGCACATCTATGACATAGAAGAAAGTATTGTAATATACATTTTTTTCCAATTCCCCAAATGCAGCCTGCAGTGTAAAGAATGGAGGCTGTCATATCTGGTTGCCATGGGCTACATTCCAGCATGTCATGTCTTTATCATACACCTGTGGATACATTTTCATCCTCCTGTGAGTCTGATGTACTACACGTAACAAGCTGTATTCCAGGTTTAGTAAGCAGCAGAAGTTATAAAGAGGATGAAACCCCCCATACTTTACACTGCTGGCTGCATCATCACAGGGTCACAGAGAGTTGCAAGGCCCATTTATTATCCAATGCTTCTATTTGTGTCTGTGTCTCTACAGGGCAGACAGAGACCCCACCGCCGCAGGACGTGGACACCAGGTTGTACAGTGAGCTCCTGCGTGACCTCCCTGAAGAGCTGCTCTCGGTCCCGGTCATACTGCACTGCATGCTGGAGCAGGTACTGTCACCAGGGGGGTGCAGCATCAGGCAGTGCACTATGGGGGCACAGTGTAGCGGAGAAGGGAGTCCGGGGCACAGTGCGGCTTCTCTGTGGGAGATGAACCGATCCTGTAGCCCCACGGCTAGGTATGTCTTCTGGGGTTCAGGTAAGTCTCCTCCACAGACTGCAAGTCCAGTGTAGCCATAGACTGTCAGCTCTGCAGACGAGACCTCTCACTCCCAGCAGAGGAGCGTTGTTGTGATGTGTCATATATCTGGCAGGTTGTTGCAACTGAGAAGGGTCTGTTACCTCCCAGTGAGATGGCGGCGGACCCCCGAGCAGACGGCCTGGACCCCGCCATCGCCGAGCACCTGGTGTCCGTCCTGGATTCTCTGTCTCTCTCTCAGAAAGAAAGGAAGGTGAGTGAGCAGTGAGGTGAAGGAGGGGATCATCAGAGCCAGCGCTGTATACCGTACTAACAGCCACAATATCACCGCAATATACTGCCTAATAATATCACTGCCATACATTGCCCAAATAATCCATACAATGACTAATAATACCACCGCCATACACTGCCCAAATAATCCATACAATGACTAATAATACCACCGCCATACAGTGCCCAAATGATCCATACAATGACTAATAATACCACCGCCATACAGTGACCAAATGATCCATACAATGACTAATAATACCACCGCCATACAGTGCCCAAATGATCCATACAATGACTAATAATACCACTGCCATACGCTGCCTAATAATACCACTGCCATACAGTGCCCAAGTAATCCACACTGTGTCTTATAATATCACCGCCATACAGTGCCCAAATAATCTATACAATGACTAATAATACCACTGCCATACAGTGCCCAAATAATCCACACTGTGTCTTATAATATCACCGCCATACAGTGTCCAAATAATCCATACAATGACTAATAATACCACCGCCATATAGTGCCCAAATGATCCATACAATGACTAATAATACCACTGCCATACACTGCCCAAATAATCTACACTGTGTCTTTTAATATCACCGCCATACAGTGCCCAAAAAATCCATACACTGCCTAATACCACCACCACATACTGCCTAATAATACCACCACCATATACTGCCTAATAATACCACCACCATATACTGCCTAATAATACCACCGCCATACAGTGCCCAAATAATCATACACTGCCTAATACCACCACCACATACTGCCTATAATACCACCACCATATACTGCCTAATAATACCACCACCATATACTGCCTAATAATACCCACCACCATATACTGCCTAATAATACCACCGCCATACAGTGCCCAAATGATCCATACAATGACTAATAATACCACTGCCATACACTGCCCAAATAATCTACACTGTGTCTTTTAATATCACCGCCATACAGTGCCCAAAAAATCCATACACTGCCTAATACCACCACCACATACTGCCTAATAATACCACCACCATATACTGCCTAATAATACCACCACCATATACTGCCTAATAATACCACCGCCATACAGTGCCCAAATAATCCATACACTGCCTAATACCACCACCACATACTGCCTAATAATACCACCACCATATACTGCCTAATAATACCACCACCATATACTGCCTAATAATACCACCACCATATACTGCCTAATAATACCACCGCCATACAGTGCCCAAATGATCCATACAATGACTAATAATACCACTGCCATACGCTGCCTAATAATACCACTGCCATACAGTGCCCAAGTAATCCACACTGTGTCTTATAATATCACCGCCATACAGTGCCCAAATAATCTATACAATGACTAATAATACCACCGCCATACAGTGCCCAAATAATCTATACAATGACTAATAATACCACTGCCATACAGTGCCCAAATAATCCACACTGTGTCTTATAATATCACCGCCATACAGTGCCCAAATAATCCATACAATGTCTAATAATACCACAGCCATAAACCGCCTAATACCACCGCCAAACACTGCCTAATAATACCACCGCCATACAGTGCCCAAATAATCCATACACTGCCTAATACCACCACCATATACTGCCTAATAATACGACCGCCAAACACTGCCTAATAATACCACCGCCATACAGTGCCCAAATAATCCATCCACATAATAAGGCTAAATTCACAAAACACATATAATATTGCAAACCAGAAGAGAACAGAAGTTACCGTCCGCGTGCGTTCTGCATTGTGCCCGCCCTGTGATAGAAATGCCTGTTCTCTTCATCCCATACGAGCGGAACAGATCTACGGATGCGGACAGTGCTCGCTGTCCTGTACGTATCTTTTGTGGTCGCGTTGAAATGAACGGCTCTGAACTCATCTGCAAAATTACAGAACAGATTATGGACCCCGAAATACAGTCGTCTGAACTGAACCTAATCCTGATTTCTGCTCCTAGAACCTGTACAACATCTTCCTGGTAAATGACAAGAGAGAGAACAGTGCGGGCCCCCAGGGGCCCCGTCTGATCAGTTACCACGACAAGATCCGGGAGAGGAGTCTCCAGGTGCAGGTACAAGGCAGTGCGAATGTGGTATCTATAGTGAACCGGGTAAGGACTGTATACTGTACATCTATAGTGACCGGGTAAAGGACTGTATACTGTACATCTATAGTGACCGGGTACAGGACTGTATACTGTACATCTATAGTGACCGGGTAAAGGACTGTATACTGTACATCTATAGAGACCGGGTACAGGACTGTATACTGTACATCTATAGTGACCGGGTACAGGACTGTATACTGTACATCTATAGTGACCGGGTACAGGACAGTATACTGTACATCTATAGTGACCGGGTACAGGACTTTATACTGTACATCTATATAGTGACCTGGTTGGTACAGGACTGTATACTGTACATCTATAGTGAGCGGGTTCAGGACTGTATACTGTACATCTATAGTGACCCGGTACAGGACTGTATAGACTGTACATCTATAGTGACGGTACAGGACTGGTGATACAGCTGACTGTAATACTGTACATCTATAGTGACCGGGTACAGGACTGTATACTGTACATCTATAGTGACCCAGGACTGTATACTGTATATGACCGGGACTGTATACTGTACATCATATAGTGACCGGGTACAGGACTGTATACTGTTACATCTATAGTGACCGGGTACAGGACTGTAACTGTACATCTATAGTGTACCGGGTACAGGACTGTATACTGTACATCTATAGTGACCGGTACAGGACTGTATACTGTACATCTATAGTGACCGGGTACAGGACTGTATAATGTACATCTATAGAGACCGGTACAGGACTGTATACCTGTACATCTATAGTGACCGGGTACAGGACTGTATACTGTAACATCTATAGTGACCGGGTACAGGACTGTATACTGTACATCTATAGTGACCGGTACAGGACTGTATACTGTACATCTATAGTGACCTGGTACAGGACTGTATACTGTACATCTATAGTGACCGGGTACAGGACTGTATACTGTACATCTATAGTGACCGGGTACAGGACTGTATACTGTACATCTATAGTGACCGGGTAAAGGACTGTATACTGTACATCTATAGTGACGCGGGTAGCAGGACTGTATACTGCTGTAGCAATCTATAAGTGACCGGGTACAGGACTGTATACTGTACATCTATAGTGACCGGGTACAGGACTGTATACTGTACATCTATAGTGACGGGTACAGGACTGTATACTGTACATCTATAGTGACCGGGTACAGGACTGTATACTGTACATCTATAGTGACCGGGTACAGGACTGTATAACTGTACATCTATAGTGACGGGGTACAGGACTGTATACTGTACATCTATATGACCGGTACAAGGAATGTATACTGTACATCTATAGTGACCGGGTACAGGACTGTATACTGTACATCTATAGTGACCGGGTACAGGACTGTATACTGTACATCTATAGTGACCGGGTACAGGACTGTATACTGTACATCTATAGTGACCGGGTACAGGACTGTATACTGTACATCTATAGAGACCGGTACAGGACTGTATACTGTACATCTATAGTGACAGGACTGTACTGTATAAGGACGTATACTGGTTACAGACTGACTGTACATCTATTACTGTACTGTACATCTATAGTGACCGGGTACAGGACTGTATACTGTACATCTATAGTGACGCGGGTACAGGACTGTATACTGTACATCTATAGTGACCTACAGGACTGTATACTGTATGTACAGGACTGTATACTGTACATCTATAGTGACCGGGTACAGGACTGTATACTGTACATCTATAGTGACCGGGTACAGGACTGTATACTGTACATCTATAGTGACCTGGTACAGGACTGTATACTGTACATCTATAGTGACCGGGTACAGGACTGTATACTGTACATCTATAGTGACCGGGTACAGGACTGTATACTGTACATCTATAGACCGGGTACAGGACTGTATACTGTACATCTAAGTGAGCGGTACAGGACGTATACTGTACATCTATAGTGACCGGTACAGGACTGTATACTGTACATCTATAGTGACGGGTACAGGACTGTATACTGTACATCTATAGAGACCGGGTACAGGACTGTATAATGTACATCTAATAGTGACCGGTACAGACTGTATACTGTACATCTATAGTGACCGGATAGGACTGTATACTGTAACATCTATAGTGACGGTACAGGACTGTATACTGTACATCTATGTGACCGGGTACAAGGACTGTATAGGCTGTACATTATAGTGACCGGGTACAGGACTGTATACTGTACATCTATAGACTGACTATAGTGACCGGTACAGGACTGTATACTGTACATCTATAGTGACCGGTACAGGACTTTATACTGACATCTACAGTGATCGGATACAGGACTGTATACTGTACATCTATAGTGACCGGTACAGACTGTATAATGTACATCTATAGTGACCGGGTACAGACTTATACTGTACATCTATAGTGACGGGTACAGGACTGTATACTGTACATCTATAGTGACCGGTACAGGACTGTACTGTATATCTGTACCATTATAGAGACCTGGTAACAGACTGTATACTGTAACATCTTATAGTGACCGGGTAACAGGACTGTAATACTGTACATATATAGTGACCGGGTACAGGACTGTTAATGTACATCTATAGAGACCGGGTACAGGACTGTATACTGTACATCTATAGTGACGGGTACAGGACTGTATACGTACATCTATAGTGCCCGGGTACAGGACTGTATACTGTACACTATAGAGACCGGGTTGTATACTGTACATCTATAGAGACCGGTACAGACTGTATATACTGTACATCTATACCGGTACAGGACTGTATACTGTACATCTATAGTGACAGGACTGGTACACAGGACTGTATATACTGTACATCTATAGAGACCTGTACAGACTGTATACTGTACATCTATAGAGACCGGGTACAGGACTGTATACTGTACATCTATAGAGACCGGGTACAGGACTGTATACTGTACATCTATAGTGACCGGGTACAGGACTGTATACTGTACATCTATAGTGACCGGGTACAGGACTGTATACTGTACATCTATAGAGACCGGGTACTGTATACTGTACATCTATAGTGACTGATACTGGATCGTTTATCTCCTGTGTTGTCAGGCTCCTGTCATCAGTCCAGTCGGTATAGAGGAGATGATGTTGGAGAAGTTTTCCGTCGTCCGGCGCCTCAGTTTTCACCAGTTGCCCCCTGAACTCAACTCCCGGAGACTGGCCCAGATACACGAGCTCATGCACTACTGTAACACAGGTATGTACTGGTATAACATGGGCATATGTCATGTACTGGTATAACATGGGCATATGTCATGTACTGGTATAACATGGGCATATGTCATGTACTGGTATAACAGGTATATATCATGTACTGGTATAACATGGGCATATGTCATGTACTGGTATAACATAGGTATATATCATGTACTGGTATAACATAGGTATATATCATGTACTGGTATAACATAGGTATATATCATGTACTGGTATAACATAGGTATATATTATGTACTGGTATAACACAGGTATATATCATGTACTGGTATAACACAGGTATATATCATGTACTGGTATAACCTGGGTATATATCATGTGCTGGTATAACACAGGTATATATCATGTACTGGTATAACAGGTATATATCATGTACTGGTATAACATAGGTATATATCATGTACTGGTATAACATAGGTATATATCATGTACTGGTATAACACAGGTATATATCATGTACTGGTATAACACAGGTATATATTATGTACTGGTATAACACAGGTATATATCATGTACTGGTATAACACAGGTATATATCATGTACTGGTATAACCTGGGTATATATCATGTGCTGGTATAACACAGGTATATATCATGTACTGGTATAACACAGGTATATATCATGTACTGGTATAACATAGGTATATATCATGTACTGGTATAACTGGTATATTACTGTATAACTAGGTATATATCATGTACTAGGTATAAAGGTGGTATATCATGTACTGGTATAACATAGGTATATATCATGTACTGGGTATAACAGGTATATATCATGTACTGGTACATAGTATATATTATGTACTGGTATAACACAGGTATATATATCATGTACTGGTATATACACAGGTATATATCATGTACTGGTATAACATAGGTATATATTATGTACTGGTATAAACAGGTATATATCATGTACTGGTATAACATAGGTATATATCATGTACTGGTATAACACAGGTATATATCATGTACTGGTATAACACTAGGTATATATCATGTACTGGTATAACATAGGTATATATCATGTACTGGTATAACATAGGTATATATCATGTACTGGTATAACATAGGTATATATCATGTACTGGTATAACCTGGGAATATACACATCGTGTACTGGTATAACCTGGGTATATATCATGTACTGGTATAACACAGGTATATATCATGTACTGGTATAACACAGGTATATATCATGTACTGGTATAACACAGGTATATATCATGTACTGGTATAACATGGGCATATGTCATGTACTAGTATTACACGGGTATATATCATGTACTGGTATAACATAGGTATATATCATGTACTGGTATGACACGGGTATATACATATCATGTACTGGTATAACCTGGGATTATACACATCATGTACTAGTATAACCTGGGTATATATCATGTACTGGTATAACACAGGTATATATCATGTACTGGTATAACCTGTAACTGGTATAGGTATATATCATGTACTGGTATAACACAGGTATATATCATGTACTGGTATAACACAGGTATATATCATGTACTGGTATAACATAGGTATATATTATGTACTGGTATAACACAGGTATATATCATGTACTGGTATAGACACAGGTATATATCACCTGTATTGGGTATAGGTATATATATCATGTACTGGTATAACAGGTATATATCATGTACTGGTATGGTATATACATAGGTATATATCATGTACTGGTATAACCTGGTATATATCATGTATTGGTATAACATAGGTATATATCATGTACTGGTATAACATAGGTATATATCATGTCTGGTATAACAGGTATATATCATGTACTGGTATAACATAGGTATATATGTATGTACTGGGTATATATCATGTATTGTATGTATATTATTACTGGTACTTGGTACATAGGTATATATCATGTACTGGTATACACATAGGTATATATCATGTACTGGTATAACACACATGTACATAACACAGGTATATATCATGTACTGGTATAACATAGGTATATATCATGTATGTATACATGGTATAACATAGTATATATCATGTACTACTGGGTATAACAGGTATATATCATGTATGTACATGGTATAACATAGGTATATATCATGTACTGGTATAACACAGGTATATATCATGTACTGGTATAACACAGGTATATATCATGTACTGGTATAACATGGGCATATGTCATGTACTAGTATAACACGGGGTATACATGTACTGTTATAACACAGGTTATATAATATACATGTATGGTATATATATCATGTACTGGTATAACATGGGCATATGTTCATGTACTAGTATTACACGGGTATATATCAATGTACTGGTATAACATAGGTATATATATGTACTGGTATGACACGGGTATATACATATCATGTATGGTATAACCTGGGAATATACACATCATGTACTAGTATAACCATGGGTATATATGGTACCTGGTATATCAATGTACTGGTATAACACAGGTATATATGTCATGGTATGGTATATATCATGTACTGGTATAACACAGGTATATATCATGTACTGGTATAACACAGGTATATATCATGTACTGGTATAACCTGGAAATATACACATCATGTACTGGTATAACCTGGGTAAATATCATGTACTGGTATAACATAGGTATATATCATGTACTGGTATAACACAGGTATATATCATGTACTGGTATAACATAGGTATATATCATGTACTGGTATGACACGGGTATATACATATCATGTACTGGTATAACCTGGGAATATACACATCATGTACTAGTATAACCTGGGTATATATCATGTACTGGTATAACCTGGGTATATATCATGTACTGGTATAACATAGGAATATATCATGTACTGGTATAACACAGGTATATATCATGTACTGGTATAACACAGGTATATATCATGTACTATATCATAGGTATATATCCTGGTATAACACAGGTATATATCATGTACTGGTATGACACGGGTATATATATCATGTACTGGTATGGGTATTAATATAATATCATGTACTGGTATAACCTGGGAATATACACATATGTAGTACTGGATACCTGGGTATATATCATGTACTGGTATAACCTGGGTACATATACTATGTAACTGGTATAATCCTGGGGTATATATCATGTACTGGTACTGGTATAACCTGGGTATATATCAATGTACTGGTATAACCTGGTATATATCATGTACTGGTACCTGGTATCAAGTACTGGTATAATATATATCAGTACTGGTATAACACAGGTTACTGGTATAACTCATGTACTGGTATATATCATGTACTGGTATAACCTGGGTATATATCATGTACTGGTATATATCATGTACACTGGTATATATTATACTGGTATATATACACTGGGTATATATCATGTACTGGTATAACGTGGGTACCTGGTATATATCAGGTATAACCTGGGTATATATCATGTACTGGTATATGTACAGGTATAACACAGGTATATATCATGTACTGGTATAACCTGGGCATTTACCTCACAGTCACAGATCTTGCTGCCTCTTCTGTCTCTACAGATTTCCGGTCATGGGAAGAAATCACCCGGGCGTTTAAGCTTCTGACCCTGGAGAGCCTGGTCCTCAGTGGGTTTGATGAGTTTGGAGAGTTGGAGGGCGCGGGGGCGATGCTGGACGGGCGCACCCCCTGGGACAATCCGGCCGCGTTTGCACGAGAAATGATTCAGGTCTCCAGTGTGAGGAAGATGTATGAGAAGAGAGCGGAAGGTTCCGGTGCGTTCCGCCATCCGTGTCATCTCCGTGGCCCCTCTGATGGGAGGCTGGTGTCTGACCGCAGTTCTTGTTTCTCACCTGCAGGGGGAGTACACAGCCTGGACGAGGAGGCGAGTGAGGTGAGGAGGCGGTGGTACTATGTGCCAGTGAGGAGACGGGAAAGCTGGGTGACGGGGGGGTTATCATATATCACTGAGCAGCGCTCAGAACACAGTTGTAGACAGCAGAGGACCCCTTTATAAGCCAACAGCACGTCCCAATTATCATGTCTCCTGCAGGATGTCGGGGAGAAGGAGACGCCCAGGGCTGACCACAGAGACATTCAGAAGACACAGAGACGATCCCTGAGCGACTGGTGTTACTCTGAGCACTACGAGCCGGCAGTTCTCTTACAGGTAAGTACCGGAGAAGGAGCCCGGTGCACAGCAGGTATGTACCGGGTGTATGGATGTTACATCAGGCGTGGCCTTCTTCTTCTAGGTCTTACATGAAGCTCTTGAGGCGTTCCGCTGCATGGATTCATACTATCACACCCAGGACAACTCTCTGCTCCTCATCCTGCACAACCCCATGGAGGCTCTACAGAGCAAGGAATCCTGGGACATGGCTCTGCACTCCAACGTCAGCTTCAGGTCTGTGTTCTTCATACATCCACCCCTAAGAGCTCATGCACACGGCCGTGTCCTTAATACCTGTAACTCTGTCCTTCATACATCCACCTGTAACTGTGTCCTTTATACATCCACCTGTAACTGTGTCCTTTATACATCCACCTGTAACTGTGTCCTTCATATATCCACCTGTAACTGTCTTCTTCATACATCCACCTGTAACTGTGTCCTTTATACATCCACCTGTAACTGTGTCCTTTATACATCCACCTGTAACTGTGTCCTTCATACATCCACCTATAACTGTGTCCTTTATACATCCACCTGTAACTGTGTCCTTTATACATCCACCTGTAACTGTGTCCTTCATATATCCACCTGTAACTGTCTTCTTCATACATCCACCTGTAACTGTGTCCTTTATACATCCACCTGTAACTGTGTCCTTTATACATCCACCTGTAACTGTGTCCTTCATACATCCACCTGTAACTGTGTCCTTTATACATCCACCTGTAACTGTGTCCCTTTATACATTCCACCTGTAACTTGTCCTCATACAATCCACCTATAACTGTGTCCTTCATACATCCACCTGTAACTGTGTCCTTCATACATCCACCTGTAACTGTCTCCTTCATACATCCACCTGTAACTGTGTCCTTCATACATCCACCTGTTACTGTCTCCTTCATACATCCACCTGTAACTGTGTCCTTCATACATCCACCTGTAACTGCATCCTTCATACATCCACCTGTAACTGTCTCCTTCATACATCCACCTGTAACTGTCTCCTTCATACATCCACCTGTAACTGTGTCCTTCATACATCCACCTGTGACTCTGTCCTTCATACATGTAACTATGTCCTTCATACATCCACCTGTAACTGTATCCTTCATACATCCACCTGTAACTGTCTCCTTCATACATCCACCTGTAACTGCATCCTGCATACATCCACCTGTAACTGTGTCCTTCATACATCCACCTGTAACTGTGTCCTTCATACATCAACCTGTAACTGTGTCCTTCATACATCCACCTGTAACTGTGTCCTTCATACATCCACCTGTAACTGTGTCCTTCATACATCACTTCTAACTGTGTCCTTCATACATCCACCTGTAACTGTGTCCTTCATACATCCACCTGTGACTCTGTCCTTCATACATCCACCGGTGACCGTGTCCTTCTTACATCCACCTGTAACTGTATCCTTCATACATCCACCTGTAACTGTGTCCTTCATACATCCACCTGTGGTTCTCAGCATCTGGTATTAGACGTGGCTTTCATACATCCACCTGTAACTGTGTCCTTCATACATCCACCTGTGACTCTGTCCTTCATACATCCACCTGTAACTGTGTCCTTCATACATCCACCTGTAACTGTGTCCTTCATACATCCACCTGTAACTGTGTCCTTCATCCATCCACCTGTGACTCTGTCCTTCATAGATCCACCTGTGACTCTGTCCTTCATACATCCACCTGTGACTCTGTCCTTCATACATCCACCTGTAACTGTGTCCTTCATCCATCCACCTGTAACTGTGTCCTTCATACATCCACCTGTAACTGTGTCCTTCATATATCCACCTGTAACTGTATCCTTCATACATCCACCTGTAACTGTGTCCTTCATACATCCACCTGTAACTGTGTCCTTTATACATGTAACTATGTCCTTCATACATCCACCTGTAACTGTGTCCTTCATCCATCCACCTGTAACTCTGTCCTTCATACATGTAACTGTGTCCTTCATATATCCACCTGTAACTGTGTCCTTCATACATCCACCTGTAACTGTGTCCTTCATACATCCACCTGTAACTGTGTCCTTCATACATCCACCTGTAACTGTGTCCTTCATACATCCACCTGGGTTCCAGCATCTGGTATCAGACGTGGCTTTCATACATCCACCTTCTCCTGCACAGGTGACTGTCCCCTGTCCATACCACTGTCCTTTTCATACCTGCACCCATACTCTCCCTCGCCCTGATATGAACCCGTTCCTCTGTCCCATCTCCATCCTCACAGAAACTACCTGGAGCTCGTGGCCGGTTCGATTTCTCACTGGGTTCAGGAGGAAGAGTCAAAATATCAGGAGGAAAAAGCCGAACGAGAACTGGAAGCTCTGAGACGAGCACAGGCCTCCAGAGACAATGACTCTGCCCCCAGAGACTCCTCCCCCAATAAGAAGAAGACCCGCAAATCCCTCTCCCCAAAAAAATCAAAAAGTGAGTGCAAACCGGGGGGGGGGGGGGAGTGATCCTGTGGAGGTGCATGATGCACTGTAAAGGGGCCTCCTATCCTAAGAATGTTTCATCAGGGGCCCGCGACCTCTAAGACATTCATCGACCCAATGAGGTACGAGGACTTGTCCACATGAGGGGCCACAGTCCCATTCTGTAAGGCCCTTCTGACCATTGATGGTCCAAAGTCCAGACCTTTCTAGTCAAGCATTGATGGCTTATCCAATGATGCGTCATCAATGTCTCTGAATCCTCCAGGATTGGAGTAAGATGGCTGCTTTCTACCACAAACAGCACCACATCTGTCCTCAGGCTGTGTCTGGTATTACAAGTCAGCTCCATGGATGTAAATGAGGCTAAACCAAAATGCATGACATCATCATGACTTTCTCCAGAACAATTGACCTGGAAATGAGGTTACCAATTGTACAATGTATGATGTCACTGATGACATCACAATCAGCACTCTCACAACGGATGAAATGACTGATGACATCATCGTTATTACTGTCATATGGAATGACAAGACTAAGGTCATTACTAAGAATACACCAAAGTACTCGTCACTAATGACATCAGCAGGACTATGAATGACATTGTGGTGACATCACATTCCCTATATTCAGGATGTTAACATCTCTAATACCGGGCAGAAATGATAATGTTACTGATGACATCACTGTGGTACATTCAATGACATCACTGATGTCTCAGTTACAATAACGATAAGTGATATTACTTATGTAATAACTGATGACATCACAGCAACACTGGTGAAATATGTAAAAACAGCGTGCTGCACCGGCGTACTTCAAAGGTAAGTCTTTATTGATAAAAACACATGAAAAACATTAATAATAGTGCAGTGACCGGTAAGGGGCGGCCCCAATGCTACGCTGAGTCCCCCGGACACCGTCGAGGTGTCACCACGTGTTGCTTCTCTCTGGAAGGGATGATAAGGCGTGGGGCGCCCTAATGGGAACTAAGTCCAGATAGTTGGGGTCTGCAGTAACCAGAGGGCTTCTTTACTGCAAGGATTCAAGTGCAAACAATACAGGCAGTGCACTGAGCGACTTCTCCAGTCTCTTCCCGGGCAGAAGAAGGTTTGATCCTGATGAAAGGCCTGAGCAAGCTGTCTTTCTCTCTCTCTCTTTTTTTCTCTCTCTCTCTCTCTCTCTCTCTCTTTCTCTCAGTAGACTGTTTCCTTGGACAAAAGCTGGTTATCCAGGGTCTGTGGCAGAGTATCCCCATCTCAGCGTCTTCTTCTGGTCACTCAGTAGTCTGGCAGAGTCTCCCCTCCAAGCTGTGGTCTCTGACTGCAGAACACGAGGGGCTCTGACTGCTCTCCTTATATACAGTTTCTGAACTAGAACCTTCTAGTGGGAGGGGTGGAGTGGAGAAACTCAGCACAAACAGATACAAAGTTGCAATTTCCCGTCTCTCATAGACTTACATTGGAACTTCAATAATATTCAATGGTGATGACGCAGCAGTTTTTCCAAACAAAAACAAGTCTTCAGACACAACATAGCCAAAACCTGACCTTCAAGAGGTCCGTCTGTCTGGTTTTTCCCTCCAATACATGCTCCTCTTTAACCCTTTTGGTAGCTGTGGAAAATTGGTAGCTTCTCATTATTAGCTAGAAAGTCCCAAAAGTCTCTCAATAGCTAGTAGCTCAGTAGCTAGAAAGTGCCAAAAGTCTCTCAGTATTCATTAACCCTTTCCACCCTTTCACGCCATACAAATACAATGCAGTTACACAGTATTAAACAGTATAGTGTACGTTAACCCTTTAAAGTGAAATAAAGTGAGCAGTTGATGACTTTGCATAGGGGAAATGGGCAAATGTCCACAAATGTCCAGACTTCAGAGTCCCCCTGCTCCAGGGCGCTACAATAGCTACGCGTTTCGGTGGCGCTCTGCCACAGTGTAGCTATTTTGAATGTTTTTTATGTGTTCTTATCAAAATAAACACTTGCCTTTGAAGTAATCAGGTGCAGCACTGTTTTTTCCAGTCTCTGTTGGAGCTCTCCTGTCCTCAGTGTCTTCTGGCCTCTCTATTGCAGTGTCCTCAGTGCAGTAGCCGGGTCCTCCCCCCAGGGTGTCCTGGTGTTCTGCCTGGTTTCTGGTAATGTTTACTCATCCAGTGATCCCAGCGCTGGTATATGGAGGATAACATACCAGGGAACGCCCCCTTTTTCACCACTAGGGATGTTGTCACTGATGACATCACTATGAATAAAGTTACAGTAAATGACATCACTTCTGGTATGGTGATGGGTGAATTATCTGACAAGCATTTTGGGAGTAGGATCACTGACATCATAATAATGGCAGTTTATAAAAAGTAGTGAAATCGAGCGTGTCCTCCGCAGGTCCCAAGGGCAGTGGATCCCGACCAGGAAGCCGAACAGAAGAAGCCGCCCCGGAACCAGCCCCAAAACCCATACATTCTTGAGGGCTCCATGAAGGTGAGGGACATGTGACCTGTCAAACGTGATAAACAGGAGGGGAGGAGAGTCAGAGGCCACGTACGGGGCAGATAATGGGGGGAGGAGAGTCAGAGGCCACGTACGGGGCAGATAATGGAAGGGAGGAGGGTCATAGGCCACGTACGGGGCAGATAATGGAAGGGAGGAGTCAGAGGCCACGTAGGGGACAGATAATGGGGGGAGGAGAGTCAGAGGCCACGTATGGGGCAGATAATGGGGGGAGGAGAGTCAGAGGCCACGTATGGGGCAGATAATGGAAGGGAGGAGAGTCAGAGGCCACGTAGGGGGCAGATAATGGGGGGAGGAGAGTCAGAGGCCACGTATGGGGCAGATAATGGAAGGGAGGAGAGTCAGAGGCCACGTAGGGGGCAGATAATGGAAGGGAGGAGGGTCATAGGCCACGTACGGGGCAGATAATGGAAGGGAGGAGAGTCAGAGGCCACATAGGGGACAGATAATGGGGGGAGGAGAGTCAGAGGACATGTACGGGGCAGATACTGGAGGGGAGGAGAGTCAGAGGCCACATATGGGTGCAGATAATGGGGGGAGGAGAGTCAGAGGCCACGTAGGGGGCAGATAATGGGGGGAGGAGAGTCAGAGGCCACATACGGGGAAGATACTGGAGGGGAGGAGAGTCAGTGGCCACGTATGGGACAGATAATGGGGGGAGGAGAGTCAGAGGCCACGTAGGGGGCAGATAATGGGGGGGAGTCAGAGGCCACGTAGGGGGCAGATAATTGGGGGGAGGAGAGTCAGAGGCCACGTACAGGGCAGATAATGGAAGGGAGGAGAGTCAGAGGCCACGTAGGGGGCAGATAATGGGGGGAGTCAGAGGCCATGTACGGGGCAGATAATTGGGGGGAGGAGAGTCAGAGGCCACGTACGGGGCAGATAATGGGAATCCAGTCTCCTGAGCGTAGTTCCATCTACAGGCCTGGAAAGAAGAACAGGATCGTCTGAAGGAAGAGGAACGCCTTAAACAGGAGAAGAAAAATGCAAAGAACAATAAGTCTGGAAATAAGAAGAGGGGAGGAAGCAAAGAGAGACCAAGCTCAGAACGTAAGCGATCCCCCCCCAGCGCTCACAAGAAGAACGCCAAGAACGATGGACCTAAAGCTCCCGAGTCTGAGCCGGCTCCTCCAGATCTTCCAGAGGAACCTTCTAAGAAAGCCTTCGAAGTAAGTGGTCATGTCCTGCTTCCATCCAGGCTGGTGGCTTCTCCGTCCCGGTCACACCCTGGTCTCTCTGTCCTCAACCACATCTTGGCCTCGTCTTGGAGAAGGTCCGTCTCTTCCTCTCTTACCTTCACACCTCAGATTCACTGATTTTTTTTTTTTGTTTCTGATCATTTGTCCAGTTCATAGGTTATGACATGGGAGACGATCTGATCCAGGTCTCGGGGGGCTGTCGCTACCTTTTCCCGACAGATGGGGGACAGATTCAGGTGGAACACACGCATTTCGAGAAAGGTAAAGATCAAATGATAAGATGAAGAATTAATGCCAGCTCAGTGGGACCTTCAGCGACGTGTGGTTCCAGGGATGCACAGTAGTGTTGGGCGAGCATGCAGCATGCGGGGAGGTACTGGCATTCACTGTAATGTCGTAGCCATGTTGGCTACTGGCATTACAGTGATTGGCTGGCCGGGAAAGCGTCATCGGGTGCTATATAGCACCCGGTGACATGTGACCCGGCTCAGTCTGAGTCAGGGAGAGCTGCTGCAAGGAGGGACAGATAGTGTAGGGATAGAAATTTGTTAGGTAGGGTTAGTTTTTCTGTTCACAAGACCCAAAAGCCCTTTTAAGGACTATTGTTTCATCTGGCTGCAATATATATATTTTGGGGGGGCAAAAATTGCGCAAAATTGCCTGACCTTAACACCACCTGCGCAGCGTCTGCTGTATAACATTTGTGTATCCCAAATACCTGACATCCGCTGTATTTTTTTCTGCCGATAATCAAGGTGACATTACCTGTGCTGTGTGTGCAGTATAACGTTTGTGTATCCTAAATATCTGACATCCAGTGTAATTTTTTTCTGCCGCTAATCAAGGCGACATTACCTGCGCAGCATCAGCTGTATAACGTTTGTGCATCCTAAATACCTGACATTCGGTGTAATTTTTTCTGCTGCTAATCAAGGCGACATTACCTGCGCTACGTCTGCTGTATAATGTTTGAACATCCTAAATACCTGACATTCATTATATTTTTTTCTTGCCGTCAGTGACGGCGAAATTCCCTGTGCTACGTCTGCTGTATAACGTTTGTGTATCCTAAATACCTGACATTTAGTGTATTTTTTTCTGCCGCTAATCAAGGCGATATTACCTGCTGTATAACACTTGTACTGTATAGCACACGTACGTCTGCTGTATAACACTTGAACATCCTAAATACCTGACATTCAGTGTAATTTTTTCTGCCGTTAGTGACGGCGATATTACCTGCGCTATGTCTGCTGTATAACGTTTGAACATCCTAAATACCTGGGATATTCAGTGTAATTTTTTTCTGCCGTTAGTGACGGCGATATTACCTGCTGTATAACGTTTGAACATCATGACATTCAGTGTATTTTTTTCTGCCGCTAATCAAGGCGACATTACCTGCGGTACGTCTGCTGTATAACGTTTGTGCGTCCTAAATACCTGACATTCAGTGTAATTTTTTCTGCCGCTAATCAAGGTGACATTACCTGTGCAGCGTCTGCTGTATAACGTTTGTGCATCCAAAATACCTGACCTTTGGTGTAATTTTTTCTGCCGCTAATCAAGGCGACATTCCCTGCGCTACGTCTGCTGTATAACGTTTGAACATCCTAAATACCTGGGACATTTAGTGTAATTTCCTAACAATTTTTTCTCTAAAATCAATGTTATCTTTAGTTTTGTGCGTATTATCCACCATTTTCTCACCTTTCCCTATGACCCCAGACGCCCTCCCCAGGCAGCGCCTGGTTTAGTGCTCGGGTTCTACCATTGACTTCCATTGTGCTCTGTAGAGCACTTGAGCACCACCTAGTGTTCGGCCCGAGCACTAAACACTAATGCACAGCCCAGGTTGTTGGTGGGACCTGGTGTTCTAGTGATCGGAGCTGTTTGACCTCCATCACTGATGGGTCTAGACCCCTTAGGTCCGGCTGTAATCCCCACTCATCTGTTTTCGGCAGGTTCCACCTACGTAAAAGTGAAGATACTAAAGGACGGACATCGATTCCTGGTGCACATTGTTAACCCAAGGAAGATGCCCCTTGGTGGACAAGATGACGTCACCGCGGTGGACCGGGGCCAGCGTGACGGTATAACATCTACAAGAAGACCAGAGGTGCAATGTTATAGCCATTATATCTGAGTAAATCTTATATTAATGTCGTCCGCAGGGGAAACGGCCTCCGGAAACAGAAGCGCCAGCGCGTTTGGGTCGTTTTCGGCCACTCTGCACAGCGGGATACAGTTGTCTCTGAGCCGTTACGGCTCCTCCGGCCGCGGACCAGGTAATAAAGACACTGAGAAGGCTCCTCAGTTTACTAGATGCTGATGTACAGCAGCTAATCTGAACAAGCAGAGCTGCAGTGTAAAGCATTAAGGAGGGAAGCAGAGATGTGGCAGAGTCCTGAGCCTCTGAGATGATGACAGTGAACTCCTGCTCTGTACACAGCTGTAGAATATGTTGGTGCTATTAGTAATGGACGCCAACAGAGTCCAGCAGACGGGGGATGGGTGAGCGCAGTGGGGTCCACATGGAGGCGCCGCGCAGGGGATTTGGACGGAGCTGTGAGGACTAATATCCATAATTCCTGATTCAGAGGAGAGAGACCCAGAACTGGAGGCCATGTTGGCGATCCCGTCCGTCCACACCCCCAGCATCATCCCGGCGCCGCAGCCTCCCCCGTCACCTCCTGGAAAAGGGCGCAAGTCTCCCCGAGGAAAATCCCCCCGAGCTGCCCGAGCGAAGACTCCTCAGGCCCCAGCGGTGGAGGAGGCCCCCAGGACTCCAGAGGTCAAGGTGAGGACCCCCCATGACACAGCTTCCTGTGAGTGACCAGTGTCTGCTCTGACTGCACTGTGCTTCCATTAGGTAGAACCAGTTACTCCACCAGTAACCGCAGCCGCAAAACCAGTGCAAGTCCCTGCATTTCCAGCCCTGAATGTCTCCTGCCCGAACGGTCTTCTTCTGACCTTCACAAAAGACGACACAACAGGTGAGGAACCCTGGAAAGAGAAGTGGAGATAGCACTGCAATAACCCCTCCCCCTCACACTGCAGAGCACTGTCATAACCCCTCCCTCTCACACTGCAGAGCACTGCAATAACCCCTCCCCCTCACACTGCAGAGCACTGCAATAACCCCTCCCCCTCACACTGCAGAGCGCTGTAATAACCCCTCCCCCTCACACTGCAGAGCAGTGTGATATCCCCTGCCCCTCACCCTGCAGAGCGCTGTAATAACCCCTCCACACTGCAGAGCACTGTAATAACCCCTTCCCCTCACACTGCAGAGCGCTGTAATAACCCCTCTCCCTCACACTGCAGAGCACTGTAATAACCCCTCCCCCTCACACTGCAGAGCGCTGTAATAACCCCTCCCCTCACACTGCAGAGCACTGTAATAACCCCTTCCCCTCACACTGCAGAGCGCTGTAATAACCCCTCCCCCTCACACTGCAGAGCACTGTAATAACCCCTCTCCCTCACACTGCAGAGCAGTGTAATATCCCCTGCCCTCACCCTGCAGAGCGCTGTAATAACCCCTCCACACTGCAGAGTGCTGTAATAACCCCTCCCCTCACACTGCAGAGCGCTGTAATAACTCCTGCCCCTCACACTGCACAGCGCTGTAATAACTCCTGCCCCTCACACTGCAGAGCGCTTCAATAATCCCTCCCCCTCACACTGCAGAGCACTGCAATAACCCCTCCCACTCACACCGCAGAACGCTGTAATAACCCCTCCCCCTCACACTGCAGAGCACTGTAATAACCCCTCACACTGCAGAGTGCTGTAATAACTCCTGCCCCTCACACTGCAGAGCACTGTAAACCCCCCTCACACTGCAGAGCGCTGTAATAACCCCTCCCCTCACACTGCAGAGCACTGTAATAACTCCTGCCCCTCACACTGCAGAGCGCTGTAATAACCCCTCCCCCTCACACTGCAGAGCGCTGTAATAACCCCTCCCCCTCACACTGCAGAGCACTGTAATAACCCCTCCCCCTCACACTGCAGAGCGCTGTAATAACCCCTCCCCCTCACACTGCAGAGCACTGTAATAACTCCTGCCCCTCACACTGCAGAGCACTGTAATAACCCCTCCCCCTCACACTGCAGAGCACTGTAATAACTCCTGCCCCTCACACTGCAGAGCGCTGTAATAACCCCTCTCCCTCACACTGCAGAGCGCTGTAATACCGGTCAGATCAGTGAGAGACTGCTCATCCGACAAACGTACCCTGTGAGAGTGAGGAACCTCCAGCTCTACAGGCCCGGTCTGACGGTGCAGAGCTTGGAGACGTCTCGAGTCATCACAGCGGAGGGATCGGTCATCAGGTGCATGCTGGACGGATCCACACAGGTACCGTAATAGCGCAGCAGTTATAACGATGTGTCGCCCTGGATCTCCTCGTTCACACCCCCCATTCTCTGTCAGATCCTCCTGCCTGATGGAACCGTTATCCAGAGCCCCGATTCTGGTCCAGTCGTGGAGTCGCCCGCTATATTACCAGTGGAAGCAACAGAGACGCCAGCGCCACCTCCTATAGGTCCAGAGGAGCCCAAAGAGTCCGGTCCTGAGACCAGGAAAGGTAAGAGTCAGGGAAGGGTAATGGGGAGAATAGACAGGACCGGTGGAGCGGGGCAGCAGCTGGATCCAGACTCCGGCCACACGAGTACTGGTGCCCCCGCCCTGCGGACCTCTCAGGTAGTCACCCTAGTATTGTCTGCAGGGAAAGCTGGACACAAAGCAGTCTCTCCACCAGAAAAGGCAGAGGCGGCCGACCTTCCTGCTCCTCCAGACTCTATACTGGCCACACCATACACCCCTGTGGTAAAACCAGGCACCTGGATCACGACCACCCCATCCGGGGAACGGATCGGGACCCGGGGGTCTCAGAGACTGGATCTGAAGCCTCTGCTGATCTCCAAAGCCACTGACCCCGTGACCAAAGCGGTAAGTCAACGGCATGAGATACTGCCACAGGCGCATGCATCCCAGGGTCACCCCGTGTATAATCCGTACGTGTGTCCCAGGTGATGACCACTAGAGAAGATCAGGTGGTGACGGTCACACAGACGGACGGGACGGTGATCACAGAACACGCAGACGGCACCAGGATCACCACCTTCTACCAAGACGTGGACATTCCACTTCCCGGAGATCATGAGGAGACGGGTAATCCATCACCGTGTGAAGATTAGATGGCAGGAGGAGAATGGGGGTATCTACCCGTCTCCTCATCATGTGACCACCATCCAGCAGGGGGCATCTCTGCACTCAAGTCACTGTATCTCTGAGATGTCCGCCGGTTCTTATTGTATAATTCGCACGGGTATATTTCATCTATTTCATTTAATGTTTGTGTGTGTTGTTAAAAGATAGAGACAGCATCCCCCATAACAGTGACCTCTACAACACCCCACCCCCTTAACAGTTACCTCCACAGCCCCCTACCCTTAACACTGACCCCCCACAGTGCCCCGGCTTCCTTAAAATGGGACTTGCACAGGAGCCCACCCCCTTAACTTTGACCTTCACAGCAGCCACCCCTTTAACTGTGAGTTCCACAGCACTCCACCCCCTTGACAGTGACCTTCACAGGGGCCTACCCCCTTAACAATGACCTCTACAGAACCCGCCCCCTTAACACTGACCATAGGTTACAGTCCCCTTAACTGTGACCTCCACCATTCTAGACCCCCTTAATAGTACCCCGCTGCCTTAACAGTGACCTCACTGTACCCCGCTCCCTTAACAGTGCCTGCCCCCTTAACAGTAACATCCACAGCGCACACCCCTTTAACAGTGACCTCCACAGCGGCCGCCTCTTTATTAGTGACCTCCACAGTACCCTGTCTCCTTTACAGTGATTTCCACAATAATCAGCCCCCTTAACAGTGACCTCCACAGCAAATGTCCCTTTAATAGTCCCCTGCCCCTTTAAAGGGGTATTACAGTAAATAA
>ONZH01007297.1:0-2500 GCA_900303285.1 Rhinella marina | reverse complement strand
CGGACTGTTACCGGTGTATCAGGAGGTTACATTGTATCAGTTTCATTAGTCCGGACTGTTACCAGTGTTTCAGGAGGTTACATTATATCATTAGTCCGGACTGTTACCGGTGTATCAGGAGGTTACATTGTATCATTAGTCCGGACTGTTACCGGTGTATCAGGAGGTTACATGTGTATATAGTCCGGATGTTACCAGTGTATCAGGAGGTTACATTGTATCATTAGTCCGGACTGTTACCGGTGTATCAGGAGGTTACATTGTATCATTAGTCCGGACTGTTACCAGTGTATCAGGAGGTTACATTGTATCATTAGTCCGGACTGTTACCGGTGTATCAGGAGGTTACATTGTATCATTAGTCCGACTGTTACCGGTGTATCAGGAGGTTACATTGTATCAGTATCATTAGTCGGGACTGTTACCTGTACCGGAATGGAGGTGTAGTCAGGAGGTTACATTGTATCATTTGTCCGGACTGTTACATCGGTGTATCAGGAGGTTACATTGTATCATTAGTCCGGACTGTTACCGGTGTATCAGGAGGTTACATTGTATCATTAGGTTCCCTGACATTGTTGTTGGTGTATCAGGAGGTTACATTGTATCATTAGTCCGGACTGTTACCGGTGTATCAGGAGGTTACATTGTATCATTAGTCCGGACTGTTACCGGTGTATCAGGAGGTTACATTGTATCATTAGTCCGGACTGTTACCGGTGTATCAGGAGGTTACATTGTATCATTAGTCCGGACTGTTTTACGGTGTATCAGGAGGTTACATTGTATCAGTTTTCATTAGTTCCGGACCTTGTTTACCGGTGTTCAGGAGGTTACATTGTATCATTAGTCGGACTGTTACCGGTGTATCAGGAGGTTACTTGTTCATTAGTCGGACTGTTATCAGGAGGTTACCTTAGTCCGGACTGTTCCCTGGTGTATCAGGAGTACCTTGTATCATTGTCGGACTGTTACCGGTGTTCAGGAGGTTACATTGTAATCATTAGTCGGACTTGTTACCGGGTGTTAGGAGGTACATTGTATCATTAGTCCGGACTGTTACCGGTGTATCAGGAGGTTACATTGTATCATTAGTCTGGACTGTTACCGGTGTATCAGGAGGTTACCTTGTATCATTAGTCCGGATGTTACCGGTGTATCAGGAAGGACATTGTTCGGATTGTTACCGGTGTTCAGGAGGTTACATTGTATCATTCCGGACTGTTACCGGTGTATCAGGAGGTTACATTGTATCATTAGTCTGGACTGTTACCGGTGTATCAGGAGGTTACATTGTATCATTAGTCCGGACTGTTACCGGTGTATCAGGAGGTTACATTGTATCATTAGTCCGGACTGTTACCTGGTGTATCAGGAGGTTACCATTAGTCCGGACTTTTGTTACTTACATTGTATCATTAGTCCGGACTGTTACCGGTGTATCAGGAGGTTACATTGTATCATTAGTCCGGACTGTTACCGGTGTATCAGGAGGTTACATTGTATCATTAGTCCGGACTGTTACCGGTGTATCAGGAGGTTACATTGTATCATTAGTCCGGACTGTTACCGGTGTATCAGGAGGTTACATTGTATCATTAGTCCGGACTGTTACCGTGTATCAGGAGGTTACATGTATCATTAGTCGGACTGGTGTATCAGGAGGTGTATTCAGGAGGTTACATTGTACATTGTCCGGACTGTTACCGTGTTCAGGATTTAACATGTCATTAGTCGGACTGTTACCAGTGTATCAGGAGGTTTACATTGTATTGGTATCATTAGTCTGGACTGTTTACCAGTGTATCAGGAGGTTTACATTGTATCACTGTTAGTCGGACTGTTTACGGTGTAATCAGGAGGTTACATTGTATCAGTATCATTAGTCCGGACTGTTACCGGTGTATCAGGAGGTTACATTGTATCATTAGTCCGGACTGTTACCGGTGTATCAGGAGGTTACATTGTATCATTAGTCCGGACTGTTACCGGTGTATCAGGAGGTTACATTGTATCATTAGTCCGGACTGTTACGGTGTATCGGAGGTATTGTATCATTAGTGTATCAGGAGTTACTGTTAGTCCGGGTGTATCTATCCTGTTAGTTATCAGTTGTAGTCATTGTATCGGACATTGTTACCCGGTGTATCAGGAGGTTACATTGTATCATTAGTCCGGACGGTGTATAGGGTTAGTCGGACTGTTACCATCAGGAGGTTACATTGTATCATTAGTCCGGTGTTACCGTGTATCAGAGGTTACATTGTATCAGACTGTTACCGGTGTATCAGGATTACCGGTATATTAGTAGACTGTATCATTACTGTTAGTGTATCAGGAGGTTACATTGTATCAGTTTCATTAGTCCGGACTGTTACCAGTGTTTAGGAGTTAATTGTATCTGAGTATCCATTGTCCGGACTGTTACCAGGTGTATCAGGAGGTTTACATTGTATCATTATCGGACTGTTACCGTGTATCAGTTGGTTACATTGTATCA
>ONZH01007296.1:85000-143418 GCA_900303285.1 Rhinella marina | reverse complement strand
CCGTTCAGAGCGCGCGCAGGGATGAAAGGAGTGAATGGAGCGCAATATGTATCTCTTTCAATTAATTCCTCTCACAAATGGAAATTGGCTTTCCGCCTGTATTTCTTGCTAATTTAGGAATTGATAACGGTAATGTTTAATGGATTGACTTATAAGGATCCTGCCAGACAGAGACGCTTCCATTCAAGACTTAATGAGCTTTTCTTATCCGTTTTTGAAAAAAAAAAAGTAAAAAGAAAAAAGGATTTTAATTATTAATAAAATTGGGAATATAATTATTGGCGTTAACCATGTGGGAACTGTCCCCCGCTAGAGATCACATTGTCCTGCCCAAAACCAGATCCAGATTTCCACTCGACTGCCCCCCGCACTATATGTTGGGGCAGAGAGCCGCAGGACCCGCAGTGACCATCTGATCTGCAGCAGGTCCTCCTTTAGGTAAGGTTTGTCCACATGTTCCACTGTACTTGGATCATTTTCCATCCATGTGATACATGTTTGCACTGGGACCATCAGAGCAGAATCATCTTGTTGGAGATATCCTCTTGAATTTCTAAGGGGGAGTGATGTGGGCATGCTCTGTGCCCTGTGCAGAGGTCACTGTGCAGGGAGTGGGAGGACATAAGCTGCAACCATCACCTATTTACTTTGATGGGAGATTGTTGTATGCATGTTCTGTGCCCTGTGCAGAGGTCACTGCCCAGGAAGTGGGAGGAGATAAGTTGTGAGTGTTGTGGGCATGCTCTATCACCTGGCCCCTATGGTTTGATGTTCGTCTGGGATTTTTTTCTCTTTTGAGTAAGACTGGTTGGCACACCTCAAGATGCCACTCTAGCAGCGTATGTTTAGGTGCCAACTAACTGCATCCAGCTTTATTATTCTTCATCCACAGCATGTGGTCACACAGCAGACTACACAGACCCTGGGCCGTCTGGCCACTAATTACACAGTATCGTGTCCCTCACTAACACCGCCTGGCACTGCATACCAAGATTAACAATTCATACCGTACATAGGGTGCTTCCTCCCACAGGCATTGGCACATATTGGCAGACCTAAGTCCGGGTTTGACAGGATACATTTGTGTTGATTTTTAACCCCTTGCTGACCACCATCGTACATGTATGGCGCCCATTCGCGCTAGAACGTTGTAATCTAAATGTAAACTAGTACAGTTGTATCCAGTCTAGACAATGCTCTGTGAGCTAAACAGCCCGGACTCCAGACTGATACATTGTAACAAACTAGTACAGTTGTATCCAGTCTAGACAATGCTCTGTGAGCTAAACAGCCTGGACTCCAGACTGATACATTGTAACAAACTAGTACAGTTGTATCCAGTATAGACAATGCTCTGTGAGCTAAACAGCCTGGACTCCAGACTGATACATTGTAACAAACTAGTACAGTTGTATCCAGTCTAGACAATGCTCTGTGAGCTAAACAGCCCGGACTCCAGACGGATACATTGTAACAAACTAGTACAGTTGTATCCAGTCTAGACAATGCTCTGTGAGCTAAACAGCCCGGACTCCAGACTGATACATTGTAACAAACTAGTACAGTTGTATCCAGTCTAGACAATGCTCTGTGAGCTAAACAGCCCGGACTCCAGACTGATACATTGTAACAAACTAGTACAGTTGTATCCAGTCTAGACAATGCTCTGTGAGCTAAACAGCCCGGACTCCAGACTGATACATTGTAACAAACAGGGTTGGTGTTTAACAAAGCATCCCTCCCCATCTTCCAGCAGCTGAACATGTTCATTAGATGTAGAGCAGCTTCTTTATTTTGTGCAAACTGCTTTCATGACTTTTCCTCTGCGTTATCTCTGTAGATTGGGGGGTGGGCTCCTCCTTCTGTGATGACACACAGGCCGGGACAGAGAGGCTGACATTACCTCCCTCCTCCCTCTCACAGTGCACAGACACTCAGGGAGGGAAGATGCTGCAGCTTCATCCCCTTCCTCCCACCCTTCTAATACAAATGGTTACAATAGACAGTTATTACCGTACATACAGGACGCAGTTACGTCTGATGGTCGCTGTAAACCTCCGCTGGCCGTGCAGTGGGTCATGTCATTGTTATGCAGTTTATTACCCTGTGATTCCATATAAAGCAGCAGAGACATCGGGACAGAGAAGAGGAAATTACAAGTCTAAAGCCTCACAATAGACATCGCTCAGAATGTAACATTTTGGGAAGCGTTTTCTATCAAACCGTAAATCTCATCTCCGCTGAAATGAAATTCTGATTATTATGTGAAGCAAATCAGTCACATTATAGGAGAAGCCGCTCCTCTGATAGTCTGTTCCCTATTCCAATGACTCCAGAAGATTCAGCGGTGGCCATGCGGGGGTCAGGAGCAACGCGGGTGCCCGGGAGTGGGGGTAAGTCATAATCTATATGAAGGGCTCGGGCATTGGGAGGTCATAATAGGGGTTAATAACCCTTTAAGCCTTATTATATAGGCAGTTTGCTGCACTGACATTGAACTACAATGGGTTAAAACAGGCGCAAAATGTCCTTTAAAACGTACTATAGAGTATACAAATAACACAACCACACAGTGCTCGGATTATACCGCCACAGAGTGACCAAAATTATCCCGTTCTTACAGCACTCACAAACACTGCCATTTCATGCCCAAATAATAGGGCCATACAGTCCCCAATGGATACCCTACACGCAGTACTGAAAATACCGCCATATGTTGACTATTGAATAGTGCCCTATAGTGCTGTTTTCTGCCTATATAATAAAGCAATTATTTCTAAGTGCCGTATGGAGGGTATCGTCGGGTACCGCATGGCTCTAGTATTTAGGCATCATATGGCAGTAGTTTGGTCACTGTATGGCTCATTATTTGATCACTCTGTGTCAGTATAATTTGAGCACTGCTTCTGCCATCGGTATAGTAAATCTTGAAGGATTTTTTTTTCTCATATATCATATTGTTCAGTGTTAAAGGGGCACTCCGGTTCAAAGCAATTATCACCTATCCAATGGACAAGTGATAAATGATAGATCTGTGGGACCCCTACCACTGAGGGCCCCACCAGTCACCGGAACGAGGGACCCCAGTTTTTCATTCCTCCCTACCTGTAAGACCGTGGCTAGGTGGAGTTTGAATGGAGCTGTGGTTGGGGGCGTGACCTCCATTTACATTCTAACTTGGTTCCACAAGTTATTCTTCCTTTGACTACTTAAAAAAAGAAAAATAATTTTTGCCCTTGGGTCCCTATAGACCTTTATCCGGTCCTGGCTGCCAGCTGTTTGGTTTTCCAGTCCTTAATGTTTTTTAAAGGGGTTGTCCCATGAAAAATTGCAAATGACACCTGGATCTGGATACTTTTATGATTGCAGGAAATTAAAGTGTTAGTATAGCCACTGAGATATTCAATATAATGTATCTGTATAGCGCCACCTGCTGTTTGTTCTGTTCCTTATTTCTCAGTGAGGTGGTCACACGTGCTCAATTCCATCCTTCAACTGAAAGTCTTATCTACTGTTAGAAGCTGTGACAGTTACAGGGAAATAGCTGCAGCAGAAAGGACACACCTCCTTAGCTGTGATAGGGAGAGAACTGCAGCAAAAAGAACACACTTCCTGAGCTGTGATAGGGAGAGAGCTGCAGCAGAAAGAACACACTTCCTGAGCTGTGATAGGGAGAGAGCTGCATCAGAAAGGACACACCTCCTTAGCTGTGATAGGGAAAGAGCTGCAGCAGAAAGAACATACCTCCCGAGCTGTGATAGGAGGAGAGCTGCAGCAGAAACGACACACTTCCTGAGCAGTGATAGGGAGAGAGCTGCATCAGAAAGGACACACCTCCTTAGCTGTGATAGGGAAAGAGCTGCAGCAGAAAGAACATACCTCCCAAGCTGTGATAGGAGGAGAGCTGCAGCAGAAACGACACACTTCCTGAGCAGTGATAGGGAGAGAGCTGCAGCAGAAAGAACACACCTCCTGAGCTGTGATAGGGAGAGAGCTGCAGCAGAAAGAACACACCTCCTGAGCTTTGATAGGGAGAGAACTGCAGCAGAAAGGATAACCCCTCCTGAGCTGTGATAGGGAGAGAACTGCAGCAGAAAGGACACACCTTCTTAGCTGTGATAGGGAGAGAGCTGCAGCAGAAAGGACACACCTCCTGAGCTTTGATATGGAGAGAGCTGCAGCAGAAAGGACACATCACCTGAGCTGTGATAAGAAGTAGGAGGAGAGCCACAGCAGAAAGGACACCCCTGATGGCACACCCCTGATGGGGAGAGAGCTGCAGCAGAAGGGACACACACCTTAACTGTTATAGGGAGAAAGATGCAGCAGATAGCTATCAAAGGCAGAGAGCTGCAGGAGGAAACGCATGCCCCCTGAACTGTGACAGTGGGAGTCATGCAGCAGGAAGGACATGCTCCCTGACATGTGATAGGGAGAGAGCTGCAGTAGGAAACACACACCCTCTGAGCTGTGGTTAGGAGAGAGCTATGGCAGAAAGGATATGCCCTCTGTGCGAGAAATGCAACAGAAAGGGCATGCCCCCCTGAGAAGGACACACCCCTGAGCAACCAGTCTGAAGGATACCTAGCAGATTAATTGGCACAATGACTGTAGAGCTCTCTGGATCCATGTGAGGTACATGTCTGGTTCTAGCTTTGTTAGACAGATATTGTCATGTACGATGTGATTTTCATAGTTTATATGAATCATGGGATCACCCCACTTTTAGGACCCCCGTGAGTGGAGTAAAGAGATGTCCAATAGGACACACTGTGGACGGTCTTATAACCGCCATAAGTTCTCTTCGTTTTTTTGGAGTCTATAAGATTACGGCTGAGGAGGGTGGTTGGAGCGATCGCTCACGTGTCCCTACCCTGTAATTATCCGTTTGTCTCAATACAGTATGTGGGCTGCATCGTCATCTATATTTATTAGGCTCAAGCGGCTAAAGCCGTTTATAATCTGGAGCCGCACATCGTCGCCGATTCTTTTACGTGTCACTATAAAGCTGCGCTGGAGTGAAGGGATGATGGGAGTTAAATCTACTCCTCCTTTCATATTCAGAATTATGCATTTCCTACCAAGAACAAAGGATCAAGGCGAGAGGCTTTTTGTCAGAGTGCAGCGTTTTTTTTATTCAACATGCATCCCGGGAAAGAATGAATATATCATAAGTTTCAGGTTGCCCGTAGAAACAGTCAGACGTCAGATAATGTTAACAATGATTCGGAAAGCCGTATTTAAGAAAACGCTGAATTTTATCTGCCAGTCGTAGTAACGCTTTCGCTGATGGGGGCTTTGGGATGATTTTCATAGTTTTCACAAACACAAAAAAAATAAAGTAATTTAAAAAATCAAATCATATTCTTCTACACTTTGGGCGCCATCGTGCAATTTTGTATCAAAGAGAAATGTTTTGTAAAAAAAAAAAAAAATCTAAAAATGTATGTTTTTGGCAACAAATTGGACTCGAGCAGAGCATACGATGCACAATGTCTCCCAAAAATAAAAATACACATTGGGAAAAGGCCACCCAGTGTTTTACCCTTATGGCGCCATCATTCAATTTTGCATAAGGCTTTTAAAAAAAAAATAAAAAAAAAATAAAAAAATATATATATATATATATATATATATATATATACACACACACAAAAACACTAAAAATTGATGTTTTTGGCCAAAAAATTACTCAAGCCGTGAATGAGATTCACAATTTATCCTAAAAATGGAAAAATGGAAGTACAAATTATGAAAAGGCCACCCACCATTTTAAATTTAAGGTGCCATCATGCAATTCTGCACCAAAAAGTAATTTTATTAAAATAAAATCATGGTTGTGGCCAATAATTGGCACAAAGTCTACTAAAAATAATACAAAAAATACACATTGTGAAAATGGCACACAGCATTTTACAGTGAAGGGGCCTGTTACACTTTGCCTTTCTGTGTGTAAATTAGGGTTTATCCTTTGAACCTCACAGTACTGTGTGGCACTGTAGGGGTTAACTCCCTCTTGCTCTGTGTGCTGCTGATTAGCCCTGCTAGTATATGTGCTGTCTTGTGTGTCCCAGCTCTTGCCTGAGCGATAGGTCTGAATAGATCTGCTGGGTTACTCTGCCTGCTGGAGCATGCACTAGATCTGTTTGCCTGTCTGCACCCAGTCTGTCTGTCATCTGACCCAACCTGTTCCTGTGACCTTGATCTGTTCGTCGGCCAGGGCTATCCTTGATGTACTCTGTCTGCGTCCCCTCAGCTTGGTTCCGTCTGTGTGCTTTGCCTGTTCCTCTGATGCTTTGGTTTCTCTGACCTCCATGGATCAGCTGCCAACTACACTGGGTCTATTCCAAGAGGTAGCAGCCTGGTGGTTCCCCTGCAGTGAAGACCAGATCCCTCTATTGAAGTTAAAGGGTGAAAACCAGGGAACCGCTAGGAGGATGTCTTGTGTGTCCCACCTCTTGCCTGAGTGATAAGTCTGAATAGATCTGCCAGGTCACTCTGCTGCTGAAGCATGTACTAGAACTATTTGCCTGTCTGCACCCAGTCTGTTTGTCATCTCAACCCAATCTGTTCCTGTGACCTTGATCTGTCGTTGGCCAGGACTATCCTTGATGTACTCTGTCTGTCTGTGTGCTTTGCCTGTTCCTCTGGTGCTTTGGTATCTCTGACCTCCGTGGGAATGTTCCAAGAGGTAGCAGCGTGGTGGCTGTCCTGCAGCAAAGACCAGATCCCTGTTTAGGGGTTAAAGGGTGCAAAACAGGGCACTGGCAGGAGGACAATGCCCTCAGGATTAGCTCAAAGTCAGACCAGTTAGTTGGCACCTTGACTCCAAAACCATTGGCTGTAACAGTGCCACCAAGCAATTTTCCTTAAAAAATTAATGAGGCTGAATGTGGGAGATGCCACCAAGAGGTTGTTGCTAAGAGGGGTGATAACCTGAAGAAAGGTTCCCATATCCCCTTGGAGTCACAGGAGGCTTTAAAGGAGAGAGATGACACTGGTAAGAGAGAGGGGTGATAACAATGAAGAATAGTTCCTGTGTATCCCCCTCCTCCCCGGGTCACTGTAGGCTGTACAGGGGAGAGATTGGTAAGAGGGGTGGTGACTTGAAGGAATGTTCCTTTACCCCTAAGGAGTCAAAAGGAGACTCTAAAGGGGAGAGATGACACTAACAGGCTACAAAGGGGTGATGACATGAAGAAAGGTTCCTATATCCTCTTGGAGTCACAGGAGGCTTAAAGGAGAGAGATGACACTGGTAAGAGAGAGGTGATAACCTTAAGAACAGTTCCTGTATACCCCCCTCCTCCCTGGGTCACTGTAGGCTGCACAGGGGTGAGATGACAGATTGGTATGACGGGTGGTAACTTGAAGGAATGTTCCTTTACCCCTAAGGAGTCAAAAGGAGACTCTAAAGGGGAGAGATGACACTAACAGGTTACAAGGGGTGATGACATGAAGAAAAGTTCCAGTAGAGCAGATGCAGACTGACTACTCAAGAATTCAGAGCTCACTGCCAAATGAAACAATGTATCTCATACGGCTCAGGACTCCATTTTTCTTACATACAGATCTCAAGATGCTTTGCTTCTTGTATAGAGTTAACCGATAACATTCTGGCTGCTTGTAGTGTCTGGTGAACAGCTAAGGGTGGGGCTTAGACAAAGTAAGGCTTATTTTTTGTTGTTTTTTCTACTACAGATGGGGGGGGGGGGCTCCTGCTGCAAGTTTTATATTATTTGTATGTTTTTTCAGTTTTAACATTTCTTCCTCTGAAAGCTCATCCTGTATTCATGGCAGTGTGAATATAGCTTGGTGTGTTTTGTTTCTTTTTTTAATTTTTTAAATTTTAATTTAATTCTTTAAATTTTATAATTGACAACCATAATTATCTATTTCATCTAAGTGGGAGAGAGGTTGTCATGTCTGCATCCAGGGAGGTCAATATTTGTATCAGAGCCCCAAAACTATCACATGTCCTCATAGGGGGTCTTCTCTTGTTCCAGGGACCCCGGCACCTCTAGAACGGGAGCGCTGGCCCAGGAGGCGATAGTGAGGACCGCTGCTTTTATGTTTTTAAGGCAGAAGGGAACTGTTGACCATTGAGCTTAATGGGTTTTCTGAAATGCTGCGTTGCAACAAAAATTAGAATTAACTGCAATTTCTGTGGCTGCAGGACCCCTGATGATCAGCTGTTGGCAAGGGAACCCACAATTTTGGATGGGAAGCCCAAATGTACGTATGTACAATATATAGCAAAAAAACAAACAAACCTAAAAACACATAAAATCTAATGCACAAGTCTGATTATTCAAATTTTTTGCAGTTTTTGCAGAAAGCAGCCGATGAGATTCTGCGTGTTCCCCGCTCCTGATTCTGCTTATTTCCAGCCTCTTAGTAATCCTATTTCTCAGCAGAAAAGGATAAATCTTGGCACAGAAAGAAGTAACTTGACATTTTCTGTCACTGGCTTATTTTAAGTTTGTGTGATCTCGGATCAGTGCTGGATTCTCCGAGCTTAGATACAGCCGAGAACACCCCCGGCGCCCGCCAACGAAAAAAAGGGAAAAAAAAATCCGTAATGAGAAACATATGGTCCATTAGTCTAATGACTAAACAGGTAAATAAGGTTTCCTCCGAGGGTCGGCAGGTCATGAATGGCGGTGGGCGGCTGCTCGGCCTGTTACTATTAATTAGCTCCAAATTAGTGATAAATATGGACAAAACTGTGGATCCAGACTGGCAAAACCAGTAATTGGGGTGAGCAAAGGTATAGTCATAGCCCGATGCCCCCTACAGTAATAGTGTCCCATTAATGCCTGGATACAAGATGAGATACGACCTTTAGCCTGGATACAAGATGAGATACGGCCTTTAGCCTGGATACAAGATGAGATACGGCCTTTAGCTTGGATACAAGATGAGATACCACCTTTAGCCTGGATACAAGATGAGATACGGCCTTTAGCCTGGATACAAGATTAGATACGGCCTCTAGCCTGGATACAAGATGAGATACATCCCTTAGCCTGGATACAAGATGAGATACAGCCTCTAGCCTGGATACAGTATGAGATATGGCCTCTAGCCTGGATACAGTATGAGATATGGCCTCTAGCCTGGATACAAGATGAGATATGGCCTCTAGCCTGGATACAAGATGAGATATGGCCTCTAGCCTGGATACAAGATGAGATCCGGCCTCTAGCCAGGATACAAGATGAGATACGGCCTCTAGCCTGGATACATGATGAGATACGACTTCTAGCCTGGATACAAGATGAGATACGGCCTCTAGCCTGGATACAAGATGAGATACGGCCTCTAGCCTGGATACAAGATGAGATATGGCCTCTAGCCTGGATACATGATGAGATACGACTTCTAGCCTGGATACAAGATGAGATACGGCCTCTAGCCTGGATACTAGATGAGATACGGCCTCTAGCCTGGATACAAGATGAGATACGGCCTCTAGCCTGGATACAAGATGAGATACGGCCTCTAGCCTGGATACAAGATGAGATACAGCCTCTAGCCTGGATACAAGATTAGATTCGGTCTCTAGCCTAGATACAAGATGAGATTCGGTCTCTAGCCTGGATACAAGATGAGATACAGCCTCTAGCCTGGATATAAGATGAGATACAGCCTCTAGCCTGGATACAAGAAGAGATACGGCCTCTAGTCTGGATACAAGATGAGATACGGTCTCTAACCAGGATACAAGATGAGATACGGCCTCTAGCCTGGATACAAGATGAGATATGGCCTCTAGCCTGGATACAGGATGAGATACGGCCTCTAGCCTGGATACAAGATGAGATAAGGCCTCTAGCCTGGATACAAGATGAGATACGGCCTCTAGCCTGGATACAAGATGAGATACGGCCTCTAGCCTGGATACAAGATGAGATACGGCCTCTAGCCTGGATACAAGATGAGATAAGGCCTCTAGCCTGGATACAAGATGAGATATAGCCTCTAGTCTGGATACAAGATGAGATACGGCCTCTAGCCTGGACACAAGATGAGATACAGCTGGACATGGAGGCATACAGGTTCTGTATAGTATCCTGTGGCACATTTACCCACAGATGTCACAGCTGGGCCTTGTAGATCCTGCACACTTGTAGGTTGCTGAAGTTGGTGTCCCAGATGGTCCCATAAATGCTGGATTGGTGATAAATCTGGTGACTGTCAGCCATGGACGTGGTGTAATCTGGAGGAGACATTCCTGGGAAACCCTTGCCTGTGGTGAGCATTATCCTGCTGATAGATACCAGGTAGAAGCCAGGAGAGGAGCACATGTGGTGGCAGGATGTCCTGCACATATCACTGAGGTGTTAGAGTCCTGGTATCACTACTAGGGGTGACCGACTGTTTCATATGATGGCTCCGCAGATCATCACACCAGCAGTTGGGGCAGAGTGTCCTCCACAGCAAAGGCACGACTGGAGCACTCACCATGAGACCTGCATACTGGAACCAGACCGTTATCGGATGACAAATTGAGCTTGAATTAGCTGCTAAAGATGATAGTTCCAGCCTGTAGCAGTCTAGGTTTCTCATTACACCACCACTGCAAACAAAGGTGACGGTGGCTGGTTGTGAATGGCAGGACACGTAACAGGCGCAAATTTCATTCTGCTAAGCGCCTGGAAATGGTCGGGGCAGGGACAGGGGTTTAATGAAGGAGCTACCTCTGTCTGGATGGTGGACAATGAAACTGTGGGGGCTCCTGGTGCTTGTGAGTGGTTCAAATGATCTTCTCTACTAGTGTCTGTCTGCGCCATCCAGAGCCTATTTGCCATATGTGCTTTCACATGACCACTGCTTGCCTATATTTCGTTAACACTAAGCTCAGAGTGGCCTCAAATGGCGGGCAATTCATCGAAACGACCATCGTGCTTCTGTCAGTCCAATGATGTGCCCCCCTCTCCAAGTCTGCCAACTGGGCAAAATGTCTTCAAATGTGCTGTAGAGGCTTGTCTAGCAGTCACCAAGCTCTCACCAAGAAGTTCACTACCCAAAAGTAGCTTCTGAGACTCTTTTTATAGGGCAGCAGGAGAAGCACTTTTGCACTTTGGCATTTCTATCTGGGGGGCGGTTTTTTTTTGTCAATGAGTGTATTTACATATTATACTGCCACAGTTGGGAAAAAAAGTATTCAGTCAGCCACCAATTGTACAAGTTCTCCCACTTATAAAGGACAGGTCGGCCTGTAATTGACATCATAGGTAGACCTCAACTATGAGAGACAAAATGAGAAAACAAATCCAGAAAATCACATTGTCTGATTTTTAAAGAATTTATTTGCAAATTATGGTGGAAAATAAGTATTTGGTCAATAAGAAAAGTTCATCTCAATACTTTGCTATATATCCTTTGTTGGCAATGACAGAGGTCAGACGTTTTCTGTCTTCACAAGGTTGGCACACACTGCTGCTGGTATGTCGGCCCATTCCTCCATGCCGATCTCCTCTAGAGCAGTGATGTTTTGGGTCTGTCGCTGGGCAACATGAACTTTCAACTCCCTCCAAAGGTTTTCTATGGGGTCGAGATCTGGAGACTGGCTAGGCCACTCCAGGACCTTGAAATGCTTCTTACCACTCCTTCGTTGCCCTGGCGGTGTGCTTGGGATCATTGTCATGCTGAAAGACCCAGCCACGTTTCATCTTCAATGCCCTTGCTGATGGAAGGAGGTTTGCACTCAAAATCTCACGATACATGGCCCCATTCATACTTTCATGCACACGATTGGTGGCTGACTAAATCCTTTTTTTCCCCACTGTATCTATGTGCACACGATACACACATACTTACCCTTCTTGGAGATATGTGCACATCTCTCACACGGGAGAGGTGAAGGAATTTCTGTCTGGGGCATGCTGGGGAGTTATGGCAAACATAGAGCCCAAGCCTTTATGAACAGACAGCATGTGCAATGCCCCAGACCTGGGGGTATTTGCAGCTGTTTGTAACGTAATCTACCTTATTTATTTTGATTATATTTATTCCAGCAGGGGAGGTAATAGTTGGCAATGGTTGGTAGGAACAGGACTAACCACCCTGCTCCTCCCTTCTTGCTAGGAGTGGGCTGGTCCTGCTCCCTGCTAGGAGGGGGAGTGCCAGTATAGCTAGATGGAGGACAGGATGGATTTCCTGGGGGAGTGAGGAAGCACATGTCAGAGCTCCTACTCCTAGGATATCTTATTCTCCCATGAGACCAACACTCCAGAGGGAAACTCAGGAACCAGAAATTCTTCTCCTGTAAAAACAACTTAATACCTTAATCCTGCCTTAAGAAAAAACTTGAGAGACAAGAGAGCAGTGAGATCAGCGAAATACAGCTTTACAAGCACTGCTGCAAAATGAGGGATAACAGCTCAGACACCACCACCTACCTAAACCATCGCTAGGCCAGACTAACATCAAGCCTGTATTTACAGTGGACACATATATCCACAAGTTTTTTCTTGTGCCAACCTATTGTCATCCAATCAGCCACCATACCCCCTCATCTGGTGCCAGACACTGCACCAGCCGTTGCCGGATGTGCCACAAGTTATATTGTGTGACTAAAGAGAGGCTGTTCAAAGATTACTTCTGGCCTGATTCTACCTCTGCACTGCACCGTGTCTTCAGGGAGCAACGGCTTGAAGGAGAACAGCGTGACACACCATCTCATCAGGGCCACTACCACTCCCATCATCTTCATCAGCTCCTTGGGGGCTCGCTGTAGAGAAGGCCTAGGACTGGAAGACCATACCGCTGTCCTGGGGGAAGGAGGCTGTTAAATAAGCAAGACGTAGGATATCTTTTGTCTCTTCGGGGAGCAGCTTGCTGCAGCAGAAATCTTCCCTTATGTTTTTGCTCCCCCTCACAGTGATGGGATTTCAGCTCCTCGAATCTGACTTTGGTGGTGCTGTCTACAGTAGACGTTACATTCTTCTAGCACATGACCATGACCTTAGACTTAGGGCCCATTCAGACGACCATGTGAACGGGTCCGCACATATTCCGCGGACCCGTTCACTTCTATGGCCGGCACGTGATCTTGCAGAGCCGCGGCTCCGCAAGAAACTATAAAATATGTCCTATTCTTGTCCGCAACAATAATAGGCATTTTGAACGGGGCGCCCGGGCGGGAGGCATCCGCAATACTATGGCCATCTGAACGGTCCCTTAGTCTCCGGATTCTGCCTCCTTTGGATTTGTGGTCCGGGACTTGTTTGACTTCCTGGTTTTGACCCTTGGCCTGTCTTCTGACTACGTCTTCATCTCCTCTCTGGCATGTCCCATCCTGACCGTTTTCTGGTGACGATCAATTTTTTTTGGCTTCGTTCCGGACTTTCCATCTACTGCTTCAGGTGTTCCTGGCAGCACCCCCACCACCTGTTGGTGACTACGCTGGGGACCGCAAGCCATACGTCCCACCAGGGGCTTAAGGGTGAAGAATGTTCATCCAGCACCAAACCAATTGCGACTTAGAAGACCCACTTCTTTGGTGAGCACCGTAACGGCATTCTACACCCACGCACGTCCTTTGAGCGTAAAACCCTGATGTTTTTGGGCTGATCAGAAAATCCCGCCGGAGCTTTAAGTTGTTTTTCTCGCTACTTTTCGTATTTACAATAAGTTATCTCCCTGTGACTCGGCTTCTCCCCTTTTCAGAATATTTTGGCTTAAATACAGTATTTAGAGCGTGTGGGTGGCTGACACGTATGCCACTTATTATAGGCTTCTAGTAACTATGATTGAGCGCTACTTCTAGCTGAAAGCGTTCAGGAGCCAGCTGGGGTTTCCAAATTATTATTGTCTACGTTTTGACATTTCGGGCAGCGACTTCCCAAGTGTTGTTTCTGCTAAATATTTGACAGCAAAGAAAATTCAGCTAAAAAGCTCCGAATGCAAAAATATAACTGTAGTCGTAAGGCAGATGGAAGTGACCTCAATGTACGGTGAGTGGTGGGATGGAGTGTGAAGGAACAACTAAGAAAAAACACACCCACAAATGCCGTTTTGGGGCACATTCGCGTAATTCATTGGGAAGTTGGAAAGTAGGCAAATCTGATATCCCTTTCCGCTCCAGCCTTGATGTAGTTCCAGCCATGTTTCTGTTCTGCAATGGTCGACGCTTCCTAAAAATGACCGCTAAGCCACTCACTGGTTACTGCACCAATTGGCCAAGTGGTCACTTCCTTTCTGTTGAGAAGGACAAGGAACCAGAGATCAGCAGGGACCGGGGAGCCTCACACCATGAGTGGTCAGAGAGCGGTAAGGTCCTAGTGCAGGGGTGGCCAACCCTACAGACACAAAGAGCCAGGGAAAAAAAGTATGACTACCAGGAGCCACAAGCTATACATTTGCACACGAGTCACCATATTTTTCACCCTATAAGATGCACCTAGGTTTTAGTGGAGAAAAAAATGAGAAATAATTTTTTTTCTTTATCTGATCTGAGGTCTGATGAAAAATATATCTGACCTACTCAACACAAATCAGTCTCCCAGTGTCAGACCCTCAGTGCTCAGATCAGATTCCCCCCATGCTCAGACCAGACCCCCTTGCTCAGATCAGGACCCCTCATGCTCAGATCTGAACCTCCTGTTCAGATCTGCCCCCCCCCCCATACTCAGATTCGAACCCCCATGCTAAGATTAGACCCTCACACCATGCTCAGATCAGATCCCCCTTGCTCAGATCAGAAGCCCCCAAGCCTAGATTTAGACGCTAATTTTCAGTTCTATAATTTAGAAAAATCTTCTACCTCCCCTGATTGGGCACCTGCTACACTCTTTCCAATGTGACCTGATGCGCACAACGCCAGGTGATAGCGCGCGTCTCCACATACTAAGTTCTGACACTGTGCGCATCGGATGTAGTGAAGAGTGAGCTGGAGCTGCAAAGTAGCAACATGCTCAATCAGGAAAAGAAATCTGAGCATGAGGTGGAGAGTGAGCCGGCCTAACTGCTTCCCGGCTCCACCAAAAGAGCCACACTTAAAGAGGCAAAGAGCCGCATGTGGCTCAAGAGCCACAGGTTGGCCACCTATGTCCTAGTGAGTCCCTTATTGAGCGCTCCCACTTTTTCATGTTATAATCAGGGGAACTACCGTACTTGGGGCCCCCTGCTGGCTTAAAAAAATGACTAAAGGGTGGACATACCACCTGTGCAGTCGGGGGAAGCTGCTCAGGGGCTCGGGGGGGGGGGGGGGGGGCCCTTTCCCAGCTGTAATGCAGTATCAGAATTGCCTAGGCTGCACTGCAAAGCTAAGAGAGGCACTTAGCAGGCCAATGGGGGTGGAGCTTAGTGAGCTAACAGGGTGGAGCTTAGGGGTGTGAGGGCAGGGCTTACTTGGGGCCCCAAAAATTGCAAATCTCCCCATGCATAAAGTCTTGCTTTTATTCATCCCATAAGTGATGCCCCAATGAGGAGGCGACCAAAGTAATAAATAGAACCATTCTAAATGGGAACTATAACAACTAGGTATCCGCTGATGAAGATTCTTTACAGTAAGAGCAGTATAATTATGGGAAGAAAGTTTTTTCACTCCTGAGATGGGGAAGTTTTGGCCTCTGACTCAAGTGGGTTGTTTGCCTTTCGCTAGACCAGTGGTGACAAACCTATGGCACGGGTGCCAGGGTGGCACTCCGTGCCGCGGCTCTGCTGAAAAATATGAAGCATGTCCTATACTTGCCCGCATGCACAGACAAGTATAAGCAGTTTGAATGGGGCCTTAGACTTTTCCTGCCATTCATCAGCGCAGGGCACACTATTAACAGCACAGGCAGCGCACTGAACGTAGGCAGGCTGTTATAGCTAAATGATAAATTACATGGAAGACGTACTATACTGAACTGTAGTATTCAGGTTACATTTAGAGATGAGCGAAGCGATTCGTTGATTCGTATCGAATCTTGGAAATTTTCAGCTGCAAAGCGAATCCGAATATTACGTGATTCGCTTCGGCTTTGTACGCATTCGCTACGTAGTTTGTCCTGTAAATTATACGCTATTGCTACGTATAAGTTACTCTATACGCTGTTGTGTACAAATTCAATTCATTAGCGAACTTTTACTGTTCGTTCGTTTATCGTGCGCAAGAGCCGGGGAAGAAAGCGGTCACCTGACCTAGTGGACAGGGCTTGCTCTGATTGGCTCAGGCTCGGTAAGCCAGTGACGCATCACTTCTGCTGCGACTGCTGAGACGAGCAGAAGCACTGTGTGTGAAGTTCTGAGACTCTGAGACCTGTTTTGTTAAAATTGGGGTGTAATTGCTCTGGGAATCCATATTACACATCAGGGATACTGCAGGACAAGTGCAGGGCTAGTAATTAATCAGGCAGGGAGAGAGAGACAGGGAGAGAGATAGGGAGAGAGATAGGGAGAGACAGGGAGATACAGGGCCAAAGACAAAGAGCAGCTGCAGGGCCACAGAGTAAAGTGACAAATGTCTGGAATGGATAAGCAAAAGGGGTCCAGTTCCAGCCAGACCTCGAGCTCTAAAAAAAAGGAGAAGGTGGCACAGGACCTGTAGCCGGAGCCTCTACTTGTAGTATTTGCCATACTTGGCCGTTGTTCCACCAGGCTAACCCACCAAGGCGCAAAATATACCTGCTGGATCACCTCCTTTTTATGCTGGTTCGGGTAGCGGTGTGTGCCATCGTAATCCTGCCGGTCCATCAGCCGGATCATGTATTTCAGCTCTGCAGTGCTAAATGCTGATGATCGCCTGGATGGCATTTGTAAAGCTTCGCTCTGCCTCTGAGGAGTGCACGCCGCGGCCTCTCAACTCGTGCATGCCTGCGTATTACGTAATTGCTAGACAATAGTACGCTGAGGATTTGTACGCAAATTGTACGCTCATGCGTACGTGTTCAAAGAAGTTGCGTACTTTTTTTTAACTGAACGTTCATTATTAGTGCACGAATGTTCGCTAATAGCCACATAATAACGTATATTTTGTTCATAAATTCAACGAGTCTATTCGTTGAATATACGAATCTTAGGAAAAGTTCGGCGAATGTTCGGCGAATAATTTTTTGAATGATTCGCTCATCTCTAGTTACATTGCCGTGTTGGCACTTTAAGATAAATAAGTGGGTTTTTGGTTGCAGTTTGGGCACTTGGTTTCTAAAAGGTTCACCATCACTACAATAGGCGATGTCACGGCTCACCTCCTTCCCCTCCCTGCACAGTGACCTCTGTAGAGGTCAAAGAGCATGCCCACAACACTCTCCCTGGAGAGACTTTTTAACAGTCATCTCAATGTTCAGTAGTTATCACTATAGGAGGCATTACAATGAAATAGAACCACTGTATAGATAAAACAGGATCCACCATTTACAATGGGCGATGTCACAACTCAGCACCAACCCCCCCTCTCTGCACAATGCCTGCAAAGGTTACAGAGCATTCCAATAACTCTCTCCCTTAGAAGACTTTTCCTCAGTCCTATCACTTTAAAGTATCATCACAGGCAGGGATACAATGAGATATAAAATTGCTGTATCACAGGATCCACCATATACAGTTGGCAATCTCACAGCTCACCTCCTCCCCCTACCTGCACAGCGACCTCTGTACAGGTTACAGAACATGCCCACAACACTCTTCCTGTGGAGACTTTCCAGTAGTCATCTCACTTTTCGTTATTATCGCAGGCAGGACTAGAATGACATATAAAATCACTGCATGGATAACACAAGATCCTCACCTACACTAGGCGATGCCGCAGCTCCTCCCCTTCCCTACACAATGACCTCTTCACAGGTGGCAGAGCATGTCTAGAAAACTCTCCCATAGAATCCAGTGAACACTTTATGTCTATTGTGTCTATGGCCCATGTGGCTTCTGTAACACGTCAGGGAAGATGGCTGCCGCCATAATCATGTACATAGATTAAAATAAAACAAATATCTACAAAAAAAATGTAAACATTAATATCTGTCTCTGTATGGCTCTATTTAGCAAAATAAAGATACATTCCCTTTAAGAACTACTACTCTCATTCTTCTCCTGCTTAGCTGCACTACAGTCTTGGTTCGCCTTAGTTCTTCGTTAAGTTGTCGGTCTAGCAAAGTCCCTTAGGAGCTGTAGAGAGGAGAGCATTATGTATATGACAAGCAGAAGGTTTGGAGTAATTCAATTAGGCCTTGTGCTTTATTTCATTAGACTGACAGGCCTGATGTACGGTACAGCAGAGAGGAGGAAGACACGCGACCGAAGACTGCGACTGTGACATATTAGACAATGCCAATGACAAAGCAGCACATACTATGGCTGGATAAAGACCCTTCTCCATCAAGTTCATCACTTACATTGCCATTTTCTTGTATTTAAAAAGGTAGCAGAGCCGAGTTTGTCATTAGGCTCAAGTCACCATCAGACAGTTGTTTTCTAAGTAGATTTACTTGGGACTTCAGGTAAACCTGATGCATTATCTTGCACAAGCAATGATGATATGTATGTGTCCATAAATATTTTGCTGATTGATAATTTATTTCCAGCTAGGGGGTCTCTTCCATTGAAGAAGTTCTGCGCTCCAATCCACAACAAACAAATCTTATGAGGAGCTGTGTGTCTCCACGGTAACAGACAACAAACAAAGCCTGTAGTCTGATCCTAAAGTTATAGCAGGAGATTTATTACCTCCCTGCTCCGGTTTCCTGGTGTACAAGTCGCAAAACACTTGTTTGTAACATTTTAATTGCCAATTGCAACAAATTCGGTTGCAAGTAGCGTTTTTACGCCGCCCTTGAAACTTTTCCAAAAAGGAGTGTGACAAAAGGGAGGTTCCAGTGGGACCGGTATATTTCTGTCCATGTGCATCTGTTTTCTGGTGCAAATAAACACAGAAATCTACGGCAGCTTCGAGCTGCCATAGGTTTCATTCTGGCGAACAGGCTCCTGGAGGATGCGCCTAATGTATGACATGGCTTCACCTCGTCATAAATTAGGGGCACCCACATGCATCGCGGGAGATTTTAAAGACCAGTGTAAAGCCATTGGTCAAATATATGTTAGTGCAACGCGGGGCCCTCCCAGGGCCGATTGTGTCCCAGGTTGTTAAGTCTGCTGAGTGGTGTGGTGCGGCCTTTATGTGTCACGGTGCTCCTGCCTGGATACAACAGTACCCCAGGCTTAGGTTCCGAAGCAAATACAGGGAAAATGTTGAGTTAGGGGATGGAGAATAACTTGAGTCCAGACCTTGGTAAACTTTAACAGCAGCTTTACTTGGGTAAACTTGATTCCAGACAATATTCAGGCGTTTCTTACATTCAGGCTTTCTCTTGGTTCCAGCAGGCTTTGGCATAAACTGTCAGGCAAACTTGGCAACTATGCTTTCGCTCTTTCTCTGCTGGCCTGACAGTCTTGCTTAATAACTCAGCCTTCTTTCTCTCTGCTGTATTAAACTCTGCTTGGGTCTGGTTACTGGACTTTTGGTCGATTCTGGTATCCTTGGATTGGGGTGCCTTTGACTGTTGTTCCCCTCCTTGACCTCAGTAAAGTAAATTCGCATGGAGTCCGGTAGCTCTACAAGCTACTTCCCTTTGGTGGCTCCTGATCCAGCCGAAGAACACTTTCCTCTGGCTGCTAAATCTTTCAGGTCTTCTCAGCTCCAATATGGAGTCTAAACTGGAATAAACTTGAACTGTAACCCCTCCCTCTGGTGGGAAGCAGGACTGGTCCACTTCTGCCCAAAGGGGGGAGAATGGAATGGTAAGTTCTATTTCTGTCTAAGGATAACTCTGCCACCTGCTGTGAACCAGGAATATTACATGAACATAACAGTTTCATAAGAATAATAGAAATGCACAGTGTTGAAGGACCTGGAAATAAATACACAGATGGGATTAATGTCAGACCTTTAGAGACAGTTGCGGAGTGTAGAAATGGTAATACCACTCCGGGGTATTACATTAGTTATAAGTAGAAGAAGAGAGATGGAAGACAGTACGACTGCAGGATCAGACTACACAGGGTTTGTTTGTAGTCTGTTACCCCGGAGACACATAGATCAGCATAGGATCCGTAGACACAAAACGGTAGAAGGTTATCTATATTGAATATTATTAGTAAACTTGCTTGGTTTTTCACTTATTGGTCAAAAAAAAAGGTTGACAGGGAGGTCATAGGGGAATGCAACAAAGGGTGGAAGGTGACTGTCAGGGGGCATGCTTGTGGTTTGCCCCATAGCAGCCGCAGAGGCTTCTGCAGTGGTGAAAATCATCACACCTGAAGCACTGACCCTCATTGACAATCCTGTAAAAATCTGTGTGGAAACAGATCCATCATAGCAGTCCTGGCTGCCAGTGTGAACAGAACCTAGTGCACATATGCCTATACTGTATATACACAGTGTTACTGCTGCGTGTGCTATGTGAGCAGGCCTTCTCATCAAGCGTCCCAGATTACAGCCTGTAGGTGTGCTCCTAGCCCTCCAGGGGCCCTGCTCCAGAATAGTATTGATCGGACATTGATTTTGGTAAGAACTACCTACCTAGGGACTGTAGATGGCCGTCATCCAGGCCACACTCTGCTGTGTTCCAGGCTCTGGTTACAGATTAAATATAACTCTGCAAAGAGGCCAATAACTCAATCGACTTACATGTCTCTAAATGAAGGATCAAGGCTGGAAAGTTAGAAAAGGTAATTACTGCAAGAAGACGTCCTGTTCCTGAGCGCCATCTTCTCCTATGTCTTAGTCGGCTATGGTAAAACTTTTAAGGAGTTTTCTCTTTAAATGATGATGGGGTCCGACTGCCGTTACCCCTCTGATCTCTAGAAGGGGTGCGAGGGCAGGGCTATGTCAATTTCTCCTTCTCTTCCTTTTCCTCATTCCCTTTCTCTCTAAAGTCCTTCTCTCCCATTTCCTCTTCTCTTTCACCTTCCTCCTCTTGTCTTCTTCCTCAGTCTGCTCACTTCTCCCATGGCAGGGTTCACATGTTGCACGCACAGCTAGGAGCACTTCCATTGTGAACAGCCGGACAGTCGTGCAGCTAAACAGCAGTGCACAGTATGACCATTAACAATGGTGAAGCCTTTGGTTGTAGTTAGTTTGACCGTGGTACGTCTGCAGCGTGTGAACAAAGCCTTACTTTTGCCTCCTCTTCCTCTTCCTTCTCAACTTCTATTCCTTCTCTTCACTATAGTCTCTGTTCTTCCACTGCCGCCTTCTCCCTCTCCCCTTCACCCTTTCTGCCTTCTTCACTGTTACTATGATTTTTTTTCTCCTGATTTCCCTTTCTTCCTCCATTCCTGCCTCTCGCCCTTCCCCTTTTCTTCTCTTCCTCCTCTTACTCACTTCCACTCTCTTCCATTTCACTATCCTTATCCTTGCCTTTCTCCTTCCCCCTCTCGTTGACCCTTCCTGTCCTTTCATTTCTCTTTCCCTTCTCTTCTCTTCTTCTTTTCTTTCTGTTGCCTTTCCTTTGCTTCACCACCTCCTTCCTCCTTCGTTCTCCATCCCCTTGCTTCCTCCGCCATCTTTCTCTTCTCTTTGCCTCCCCTCCACTTTTTTCATTTTGCTTCTCCACCTTCCTTCTGATTGTCCCCATCTTTATTTTTGCTCCTACTCCTCTTCCTTTCTTTTTCTTCCCTTTGCTTCTCCTCCTGATTCTTCCCATTGCATTTGCTCCCCTTTCTTTCCTTATCCTTCTTCATTTTCTTTATAGTTGTTTCTCTTCACCTGTATTTTGATTTCCTTCGTTTCCCTTTCCACTTTATTTCCGTTTCCATTTTTCTTACCCTTTTACTCCCCCTGTCACCTTCATAGTAACATAGGCTCATTTTACTTCCTTTGCCCCCCATACTTTCTCTTCCTATGCTTTTCCCCTTACTTCCCCATCCCTTAGCCCTCTCTGTCCCTTCTTGTTCCTTCCCCCTTTTTTCTACTTCTTTTAATTCTCCTCATGTTTTCTTTCCTTTAATTTTCCTTCTATTTTCCTTTCCATTTGTTTCCTCCTCCGATTCCCTTGCTCCTTACATCACCCTTCTTTTCCTCACCTTTCCCTTCCCCCTTGCTGATTCCTTTCCCTTCCCTTTTACCCCCTCCGTCTTTACTGATTCCTTTTACTTTTACCCCTCTCCCCCATTACTGATCCCTTTCCCTCTTACCCTCCCTCCGTCTGTACTGATTCCTTCCCTTTTACCCCTCTCCACCTTTACTAATTTCTTTCTCTTCAACCCCCCTCAACGTTTACTGATTTCCTTTCCTTTTACACCCTTGCACCTTTACTGATTCCTTTCCCTTTTACACCCTTGCACCTTTACTGATTCCTTTCCCTTTTAATTCCCCCTTCCTTTCCTTCCCCTTTTACATGCCCCTTACTCCTTCTTCCTTCCCCTGCTCTTTCCCCCATCCCTACTCTCCACTAGGCATATTCTACTCTCTTCGGCTCCATGGAGCTGGCAGACCTTTTTGCTGTTTCTGTTCCTATTTCGATTCCTCCCAGCCCCTCTTTCTGATGAGAACAGTAGTCGCGTTGCGATGTCAAAGATCTGTCAGCTCCTGCAGTGTGAGATAGGAAATAGACAGTAATAGGCAGGATTTTGCTGATATCATTTAGAAGAGTTATGCTGGGAGCACAATAGGGCTCTGATGCACCGAGGCTCGAGTTTTCTTTATTCTCTAAATGACTGGGCTCTCAAACTGTCAGGCAGCCGGCGCTGGTGAAGATCACCACCATTGTACCGGAGGCTGCACTCTTCATTACATAGAGCACTGACGGCAAGCTAAAATAATAACTATAAAAGTGTCATAGCGTGCACATTGCAATCCATTATGTCCACTTCTGCAACCAATAGCATTCATTAAGAAATTCTCCTAACATTTCATGTCTACAGCTCCTCTGCAGATCTATGCATCACCATGGTTACAGACTCCATGTCTGTATTCTAATCCTGCAGTCATGTCTTACTGTCTTCCATTTACCCATGTTCTACTGTCTGAGGGTTATCAGGAAAACCCTATATAATCTGCAACAATGCTGACACATAAGCCTGCCTAGGAGCTGTATACTCAAGAAGGCAGATTAAAAAAAAAAAAAAAAAAAAAAACTTTTTTGCAATTTTGTCTCCTTCCAGTGAAAGTCACATGCTTATGTGCACGCCGTATGTAGTGCCCTGGAGCAAAGGTTCTGTGGAGTCTGGATGTTGGTGGACATTTGCCCCAATTGCTTCTATGCAAAGCCATCAGGTTAACTTTCACTGTAATTTATGCCATTGAGTGCACTGGTTTATACTGTTGAATTGCATTTTATATGTTCATTGTAATATATCCGGTTCATTTGCGCTGTTATTGCACTATAGCTGTACTGCGGAAAGGGTTAATGCATAGCCAGCTAATACTGAGAGACTTTGGGACTTTCCAGTCGGTACACTGAGAAGCTAGTGATTTTCCATTTCTGTCGAAAGGGACTATGAAGAGCTGAGTTTTGGAGCGATAAAACAAACAACGTGAACTGGTTTATTTCTGTCTAGAGTCTTATTTATGTCTGAAAACTGCTTGGTCATTCCCGTTGACTTGTATTGAGTCTCAATACAAGTCTATGGCAGCCATGAACTGCAGAATTGTTTCTGTTAGGCTTTGCTTCTCCACTCCACTCCTCCCACCAAAACGTTCTGAATGAGTTAGAAACTGTATAAAAGTATAGCAGAGATCAGTGTTTAATGGGAGAAACTCTGCCAGACTGCACGAGTGACCAGTAGAAGACACTGAGACAGGGTTACCCTACCTGGTGACTAAGCCACAGACCCTGGGCCACCAGACTTTTGGCTATGGTATCAGCCTTCTAATAGAGAGGGACAGCTAGCTCAGGCCTTTCCTTGGCACAGAACCTTCTTCTGCCAGAGAGGAGACTGGAGAAGCCAGCTCGGTGCACTGCCTGTAATGTTTTGCACTTGAGTTCCTCCAGTAAAGAAGCACACTGGTTTACTCCAGACCTCTGGATTATTTCTGATTGGGGTGCACCACCCCTTAACATCCCTTCCGGAGAGCAGCAACAGGTGGTGACACTTCGACGGTGTCCAGGAGACCCAGGATAGCATTGGGAGCCCATCTTACACGTGGGCACTGCACATAAGCCAGAACAGTTGGAACACATTACACAGTCTGAGTCGTCTCACCTTCCCGCTAATGATCGCCCATTGTAATGCATGCACATATTTACAAGTGCTGAGTAAATGCAGCCCCAGCAGGTCGCCCCATTATACGGCTTCTCTCTTCCATTTACATTTGCTGTGGCAAGTGGAGGTGGCGATGTCATTGTCACCGCTGTTGATTACTGAGTTGGGATGTTCTCTTGTCCTCCGCGCACTGACAGATCATTAGTCAGAGGGAAGAGAACAGATCCTCTCCAGTTCCAAGCTATAACTCTGGACTGACAGTGAAATGTAGCAGAATTAGAAATCCTGCATTGTAACTGTTAAAGAAAAGTGCAACATTGTACCGTGTTCTGTGTACACATATGGCGGTATTATATGATTATGTTACAGATGTATAAGAAATGACATGGAAAGGGATTCACCTGTAGCAACCAGTGTCAGGCAGCTGAAGCCACGGCTAAAGGGGGGGGGGGCAACAAATTGGGCATGGATGACAAGAATATCGTACTGCCAGTTTACACAAACACAAATCATTTTGTACAGTACTGGGCACACAACAGACATAGCAGAGCGCAGAGCAGTCAAAGTAATAAGTAGAATAAATGGACTACAGTGCCCTAACTATAAAAAGGGACATCCACTATACTAGAGGAGAGTAGGTACAACCACAAGGAAGAGCAGTCACACTATGGAAGTCTCTACTGTAAGAGCAGTCACACTGTGGAGGTCTCTACTGTAAGAGTGGTCACTTATGGAGTTCTTTTCTGTAAGAGCAGTCACACTATGGAGGTCTCTACTGTAAGAGCAGTCACACTATGGAAGTCTCTACTGTAAGAGCAGTCACACTATGGAAGTCTCTACTGTAAGAGCAGTCACACTGTGGAGGTCTCTACTGTAAGAGCAGTCACACTGTGGAGCTCTCTACTGTAAGAGTGGTCACATATGGAGTTCTCTTCTGTAAGAGCAGTCACATTATGGAGGTCTCTACTGTAAGAGCAATCGCACTATTGAGGTCTCTTCTGTAAGAGCAGTCACACTATGGAGGTCTCTACTGTAAGAGCAGTCACACTGTGGAGGTCTCTACTGTAAGAGTGGTCACATATGGAGTTCTCTTCTGTAAGAGCAGTCACACTATGGAGGTCTCTACTGTAAGAGCAGTCACACTGTGGAGCTCTCTACTGTAAGAGTGGTCACATATGGAGTTCTCCTCTGTAAGAGCAGTCACACTATGGAGGTCTCTACTATAAGAGCAGTCACACACTATGGAGGTCTCTACTGTAAGAGTGGTCACATATGGAGTTCTCTTCTGTAAGAGCAGTCACACTATGGAGGTCTCTACTATAAGAGCAGTCACACTGTGGAGCTCTCTACTGTAAGAGCAGTCACACTATGGAGGTCTCTACTGCAGTAAGAGCAGTCACACTATGGAGGTCTCTACTGTAAGAGCAGTCACACTATGGAGTCTCTACTGTAAGAGCAGTCACACTATGGAGGTCTCTACTGTAAGAGCAGTCACACTATGGAGGTCTCTACTATAAGAGCAGTCACACTATGGAGCTCTCTACTGTAAGAGTGGTCACATATATGGAGTTCTCTTCTGTAAGAGCAGTCACACTATGGAGCTCTCTACTGTAAGAGCAGTCACACTATGGAGCTCTCTACTGTAGGAGCAGTCACACACCATGGAGGTCTCTACTGTAAGAGTGGTCACATATGGAGTTCTCTTCTGTAAGAGCAGTCACACCATGGAGGTCTCTACTGTAAGAGTGGTCACATATGGAGTTCTCTTCTGTAAGAGCGGTCACACTATGGAGGTCTCTACTGTAAGAGCAGTCACACTATGGAGGTCTCTACTGTAAGAGCAGTCACACTATTGAGGTCTCTACTGTAAGAACAGTCACACTATGGAGGTCTCTGCTGTAAGAGTGGTCACACTATGGAAGTCTCTACTGTAAGAGCAGTCACACTATGGAGGTCTCTACTGTAAGATAAGTCACACTATTGAGGTCTCTACTGTAAGAGCAGTCACACTATGAAGGTCTCTACTGTAAGAGTAGTCACACAATGGAGGTCTCTACTGTAAGAGCAGTCACACTATGGAGGTCTCTACTGTAAGAGCAGTCACACAATGGAGGTCTCTTCTGCAATAGCCGTCACACTATGGAGGTCTCTTCTATAAGAGCGGTCACAATATAGAGGTCTCTGCTGTAAGAGCAGTCACACTATGGGCTTTTTACTGTAAGTAAACAGTCACTATGGAGGTCTCTCAAGTCACACACTACTGTGGTCACACTATGGAGTCTCTACTGTAAGAGCAGTCACACTATGGAGGTCTCTACTGTAAGAGCGGTCACACTATGGAGGTCTCTACTGTAAGAGTAGTCACACTATGGAGCTCTCTACTGTGTAAGAGCGGTCACACTATGGAGGTCTCTTACTGTAAGAGGCAGGTCACACTATGGAGGTCTCTACTGTAAGAGCGGTCACACACTATGGAGCTCTCTACTGTAAAGCAAACAGTCACACAATGGAGGTCTTACTGGTAAGAGCGGTCACAAATCTGGGAGCTCTCTACTGTAAGAACAGCTCTCACTTCACACTATGGAGGGAATCGTCTCTACTGTAAGAGCAGTCACACACTATGGTAGAGGTCTCTACTGTAAGAACAGTCACACTATGGAGGTCTCTACTGTAAGAGCAGTTCACACTATGAGAGGTCTCTACTGTAAGAGCAGTCATACTATGGAGGTCTCCTACTGTAAGAACAGTCACACTATGGAGTCTCTTACTGTAAGAGCAGTCACACTATGGAGTCTCTACTGTAAGAGCAGTCACACTATGGAGTCTCTACTGTAAGAGCAGTCACACTATGGAGGTCTCTACTGTAAGAGCAGTCAACACTATGGAGGTCTCTACTGTACTGGAGCAGTCACCACTATGGAGGTCTCTACTGTAAGAGCAGTCACACACTACTTTGGAGGTCTCTACTGTAAGAGCAGTCACACTATGGAGGTCTCTACTGTAAGAGCAGTTACACTGTGGAGTCTCTACTATAAAAGTAGCCACACAATGAGCTCTCTACTGTAAGAGCAGTCACACTAAGGAGCTTTGTTCTGTAAGAGCGGTCACACTAAGGAGCTTTGTTCTGTAAGAGCGGTCACATTATAGAGATAACTGCTGTAAGAGCAGTCACACTATGGAGGTCTCTACTGTAAGAGTAGTCACACTATGGAGGTCTCTACTGTAAGAGTGTACTAGAGAGTCACACTATGGAGCTATAAGAGCAGTCACTAGAGGTCTCTACTGTAAGAGCAGTCACACTATGGAGGTCTCTACTGTAAGAGCAGTCACACTATGGAGGTCTCTACTGTAAGAGCAGTCACACTATGGAGGTCTCTACTGTAAGAGCAGTCACACTATGGAGGTCTCTACTGTAAGAGCAGTCACACTATGGAGGTCTCTACTGTAAGAGTAGTCACACTATGGAGGTCTCTACTGTAAGAGCAGTCACACTATGGAGGTCTCTACTGTAAGAGCAGTCACACTTTGGAGGTCTCTACTGTAAGAGCAGACACACTATGGAGGTCTCTACTGTAAGAGCAGTCACACTATGGAGGTCTCTACTGTAAGAGCTGTCACACTATGGAGGTATCTACTGTAAGAGCAGTCACACAATGGAGGTCTCTAAGAGCAGTCACACTATGGAAGTCTCTACTGAAAAAGCAGTCACATGATGGAGATCACTTGTAAGAACAGTCACACTATGGAGCTCTCTAAAGTAAGACCAACACACTATGGATGTCTCTACTGTGAGATGACTGGCCTGTAAGTCACTATACTCAGTCTTTACTATATATTTTCTCACTTTGCCTGTTTATTTGTGTTTGCTTTTTATGTGTGTTCATCACAAGAGCTATAGAGATTTGGTGCACTTGTGGGGGTTCCTTCTGGAAGATCTAGAGTGTCCATGGCCATCAGGTTCCTTGTTCTTCTGCATTACCTTACCCAGTCACTCTGATTGTGAAGCCATTAAAAATTGTTGGGCAGCAGCTTCCACTTGACCATCAATTGCCAATGTAGACTTCCATAGAGTTTAAGAGAGCCTTGTGCAAGCATGACTACCTCTTCGTGGAAGGCTTGGTAGGTGGCAGATCTTTAAAATCAGCAAATGTGGGTCTTGGGACTCCCAAAAGTCTTAGATGTGAATCCAAAACATGGTAAGTATTTATGGCGTATCTTGTAGATGGGAAAACATTTCCAGTATTTTTGTCTACAGCCTTATTCTTGCTGTCAGTAATATTGGAATCCCGACAGAACACAAACCAACCCCATTAGAGTCAATGAGATTTCCTTCTTTGGGTTGTCAATAGCTTCAGTTGTTAACCAATTAACCTTACTGATCCAAGAATTTCCTTGTGTTCTAGGGATCACACGACTCATTTCAGTTTCTACATCGATGAAGCGTCTCCAGTTGGACCAGAACAACCGGAAACTGTCCAGAACTTTGTCTCTGTTTTTGGTACAGTTGCCAAAAAGCTGATGAGAAAGTGGTTGGCCACTCAGACCATGAACTTCACGAGCCAGTTGGAGTCTGGAATAAGGTATTTCGATCTTCGGATTCAACTAAACCGAGAGACCCCGATAACGAGCTGTATTTTGCTCACGGCTTATTTAGTGCCAAAGTCAATGAAGGTCTTAAAGAGATCAACGCCTTTCTGTCCACTCACAAGAAGGAAGTGGTATTTTTGGACTTTAACCATTTTTATGGCATGCAAAAATCCCATCATGAAATGCTGGTGCAAATGCTCAGGGACATATTTGGGAACAAGACTTGTCCGGCGATCTTTGCCCAGGAAGTTAGTCTTCATTATCTTTGGGAAAGGAATTACCAGATCTTGGTGTTCTACCACAGTCCCGTAGCTCTCGAGGTTCCTTTCCTTTGGCCTGGGCAGATGATGCCAGCACCTTGGGCCAACACAACAGACACAGAAAAATTAATTCAGTTCCTACAGTCGTCAATTACTGAACGCAGAAAGAAAGGATCCTTTTTTATATCTCAAGTAGTATTAACGCCAAAAGCTAGTACTGTGGTGAAAGGAGTTACCAGTGGACTAAGAGAAACCATCACAGAACGGTAAGAGAAAATCCTTATATTGTTCATATAACCAAAGAAATCGAGTGTCACTGGCACTGTACCTTGTAATATATTTAGTTGCTCCTGATAAAAACAGGATTCCGCTTCTCGAAGATGGTGATTGTTCTTGCAGGGATCCAGCAAGATTAGGGAGAATCTGAGGCAGGGGTTTCTGGGAAATATGCAAATCAACTCTCCTCCAGAAGAAGGAAATTCTTCCTTTCCAGTGTACCCTGTGGCTTCACAACCAATTCATATCAGTCTGAAGGCACTTTAAGGGGTGGGACATTGAGTGATTTGGTAGTCCCCTATAGTTGTCTCTGGAGAGACAGTTTTCTTCCTTCTGGAGGAGAGATATTTTACAGTGCTCTTCCAGCTCAGTTCTTGTCCACTTGACATATTATGTGCATTATTGACTCAGTTTTATGTTACGTTGACAGAGCTTGTTCTTTTTTAAGTCCTTTTTTACCCAGTACTATGTGCTCATAACCAGCGCAGTTCAAGGTCAATTGACATAGCGTGTGCTCTACCATCTCAATTCATGTCCAGTTCATAGATTATAACTTACCAGCTCAGTTCATGTTCAGTTGACATATTATGCCCCACTATCAGACCAGTTCACGTCCAGTTTACATAGAGTGTGGTCTGTTGGCTCAGGTTATGGCCAGTTAGCATATTATGTGCTCTACCAGCTCAGTTCACATTCACTTGACATACAGTAGTGTGTATTCTACCTGCTCAGTTCATGTCCAGTTGACATATCATGCGGGCTTCCAGCTCAGTTCATGTTCGGTTGATATAGCATATGCTCTACCAGCTCTGTTCACCTCCAGTTGACATATCATGTACTCTTATCATGTACTCTACAAGCTCACTTCACCTCCAGTTGACATATCTTGTGCTCTACAAGCTCACTTCACCTCCAGTTGACATATGATGTATGGTTCATCATATAGTTCATATAGTTCATTTCACGTCCACCTGACTTATCATGTACTTTACAAGCTCAGTTCATGTCCAGTTGACATGCCATGTTCTCTCCAAGGTCAGTTCACTTCCAGTTGACATATCATGTACTCTACATGTTTGTTTCACTTCCAGTTGACATATCTTGTGCTCTACTAGCTCACTTCACACCCAGTTAACATATCATGTACTCTTCAAGCTCTGTTCACCTCCAGTTGACATATCATGTACTCTACCAGCTCACTTCACCTCCAGTTGACATATCTTGTGCTCTACAAGCTCACTTCACCTCCAGTTGACATATGATATGGGGTACCAGTTCATTTCACGTCCAACTGACAGATGTAATTTACTAGCTCAGTTCAAGTCCAGTTGACATATTGTGCTCTACAAGCTCACTTCACCTCCAGTTGACATGTTATGTTCTCTACAAGATTATTTGATATTCATTTGGTTCAGTAACTATGATGGTAGTAAATTTTCCCAGTTTATCTGGATACTGTCACTAATTGTTGTGGATAAGGTCTCTAATTGGCGTTGGTACTGTCCATAACTAGCTCAGATTGCACAATTCCTTGTAAAATCAGAAATCCCAACACATGGACATCCTTGAGGCTTCTTTTTTTGTTGTAAGTATTGGTTCTATCCAATAATTTTTATTATACTTTGCTATTTTTGAAAAAGCTGTTGAAAAGCAACATGGCTTCCATTACAGTATGGGGGGTTATCACTAGTTACTTATATGGGGGTTGTCACCCAGCCCTGTATGGCCCGTCTCACTTATACACCAGTCTATCAGCAGGGAATGTTTCTGTTGTCACTTCACATTTTGCATTATTGCCTTGTTTGCCCGGCCTTTTATAGGAGACGATTACTATCTGGTAATGTGTTATTTGGCAGAAACATATGGATTTCACATCGCGCAGGTTTTAATTTGTTTGTACAGCAGCTAAAATCTATTTTCACTGATGGCAGCTGAGGGAAAAGAGGAATCCGCGTTCCAAAACAAAACCTTGTAATGCATGTAAATGACTGAACACAAGCGAAGGCAACAGGTGAGAAATAGCCCCATGTTATAGCGGGCACAGTGCATGGAAGGGAGCGCACTTGTTCTGCATTTACCATTTGTGGCAGCAGATTGACATTTCCAGCCTTTATGGTGGTCATGGAAACAACAGATTTTTTTATTCCTCAAAATTCCATAATTCATGAGCAGAATTTTGCTGACAACAGACATGATATTTGTAGCTGAGCTGTCACTGTGCAAAACACATGATTAACAGAATATTCTCAACTCAAAATAATGGGAGCAACAGATGGTATTACCCTAATTTACTGTGGAGTTACTTATTAAATACCTGTCACATGTAGGATGATAATGGCTATCATGTATCCACATAGTCCTGGGAGAAGACTTGTAGTAGACTGGTCCTCATGAATCTACATTGTCCTTGGAACAGACTGGACCTCATGTATCCACATTGTCCTTGAAACAGACTGGACCTCATGTATCCATATTGTCCTGGGAACAGACTGGACCTCATGTATCCACATTGTCCTTGAAACAGACTGGACCTCATGTATCCACATTGTCCCGGGGACAGACTGGACCTCATGTATCTACATTGTCCTGGGAACAGACTGGACCTCATGTATCTACATTGTCCTGGGAACAGACTGGACCTCATGTATCTACATTGTCCTGGGAACAGCCTGGACCTCATGTATCTACATTGTCCTGGGAACAGACTGGTCCTCATGAATCTACATTGTCCTTGGAACAGACTGGTCCTCATGTATCTACATTGTCCCGGGGACAGACTGGACCTCATGTATCCACATTGTCCTGGGAACAGCCTGGACCTCATGTATCTAACATTGTCCCTGGGAACAGACTGGTCCTCATGATCTACATTGTCCTTGGAACAGACTGGTCCTCATGTATCTACATTGTCCCGGGGACAGACTGGACCTCATGTATCCACATTGTCCTGGGAACAGACTGGACCTCATGTATCCTCATTGTCCCGGGAACAGACTAGACCTCATGTATCCACATTGTCCCGGGAACAGACTAGACCTCATGTATCCACATTGTCCTGGGAACAGACTGGACCTCATGTATCCACATTGTCCTGGAACAGACCTGGACCTCATGTATTTACATTGTCCTGGGAACAGACTGGACCTCATGTATCTACATTGTCCTGGGAACAGACTGGTCCTTATGTATCCACATTGTCCCCGGGAACAGACTGGTCCTCATGTATCCACATTGTCCCTGGGAACAGACTGGACCTCATGTATCTACATTGTCCCTGGGAACAGACTGGACCTCATGTATCTACATTGTCCTTGGAACAGACTGGATCTCATGTATCTACATTGTCCTGGGAACAGGACTGGACCTCATGTATCCCATTGTCCCGGAATAGACTGGACCTCATGTATCCACATTGTCCTGGGAACAGACTGGACCTCATGTATCCACATTGTCCTGGGAACAGACTGGACCTCATGTATCTACATTGTCCCTGGAATAGACTGGACGTCCTCATGTATCTACATTGTCCTTGGGAACAGACTGGACCTCATGTATCTACATTGTCCTGGGAAACAGACTGGACCTCATGTATCCACATTGTCCTGGGAACAGACTGGGACCTCATGTATCTCCACATTGTCCTGGGAACAGACTGACCTCATGTATCACATTGTCCTGGAAACAGACTGGACCTCATGTATCTACATTGTCCTGGGAACAGACTGGACCTCATGTATCCACATTGTCCTGGAACAGACTGGACCTCATGTATCCACATTGTCCGGGAACAGACTGGACCTCATGTATCCACATTGTCCCCGGAAATAGACTGGACCTCATGTATCCACATTGTCCCTGGGAACAGACTGGACCTCATGTATCCACATTGTCCCGGGAATAGACTGGACCTCATGTATCCACATTGTCCCGGAAACAGACTGGACCTCATGTATCCACATTGTCCCCGGAATAGACTGGACCTCATGTATCCCACATTGTCCTGGGAACAGACTGGTCCTCATGTATCTTACATTGTCCTGGGAACAGACTGGACCTCATGTATCTACATTGTCCTGGGAACAGACTGACCTCATGTATCCTCATTGTCCCCGGAATAGACTGGTCTCATGTATCCACATTGTCCTGGGAACAGACTGGGACCTCATGTATCCACATTGTCCTGGAACAGACTGGGACCTCATGTTCTACATTGTCCTGGGAACAGACTGGACCTCATGTATCCACATTGTCCTGGGAATAGACTGGACCTCATGTATCCACATTGTCCAGGAATAGACTGCGACCTCATGTATCCACATTGTCCTGGGAACAGACTGGACCTCATGTATCCACATTGTCCCAGGAATAGACTGGACCTCATGTATCCTCATTGTCCCCGGAATAGACTGGACCTCATGTATCCACATTGTCCTGGGAACAGACTGGACCTCATGTATCTACATTGTCCTGGGAACAGACTGGACCTCATGTATCCACATTGTCCTGGGAATAGACTGGACCTCATGTATCCACATTGTCCCAGGAATAGACTGGCCCTCATGTATCTACATTGTTCTGAGAACAGACTGGACCTCATGTATCTACATTGTCCTGGGAACAGACTGGACCTCATGTATCCACATTGTCCCCGGAATAGACTGGACCTCATTTATCCACATTGTCCCGGGAACAGACTGGACCTCATGTATCCACATTGTCCTGGGAACAGACTGGACCTCATGTATTATTATTATTATTTATTATTAAAGCGCCATTCATTCCACAGCGCTGTACATGTTGAAAGGGGTTTACATACATAGTCTAGACAATTGCTCTAGGACAAACAAGTTAGACTGGTACAGAAGGAGAGAGGGCCCTGCCCGTGAGGGCTTACAATCTATGCGGTATGGGAGGACACAGTAGGTGAGGGTGAAGCTGGTCATGGCAGTGTAGCAGCAGCAGGGTCACAGGTTGTAGGCTTGTCTGAAGAGGTGGGTTTTCAGATTTCTTTTGAAGGATTCCACTGTAGGTGAGAGTCTGATATGTTGGGGTACAGAGTTCCAGAGTATTGGGGCTGCGCGGGAGAAATCCTGGAGGCGATTGTGTGAAGAGTTGATAAGAGTGGAGGAGAGAAGGAGGTCTTGTGAGGATCGGAGATTACGTGTGGGGATGTATCGGGAGAGTAGTTCTGAGATGTAGGGAGGGGACAGGTTGTGGACGGCCTTGTATGTATTTGTTAGTATTTAAACTGAATTCTCTGGGGAATGGGGAGCCAGTGAAGGGATTGGCAAAGGGGAGAGGCAGAGGAGTAGCCGGGTGAGAGGTGGATTAGTCGGGCAGCAGAGTTGAGGATAGATTGGAGGGGGGCTAGGGTTCTAGAAGGAAGGCCAGAGAGGAGAATGTTGCAGTAGTCTAGGCGGGAGATGATGAGGGCATGTATTAGTACTTTGGCAGACTCATAGTTGAGGAACGCACGGATACGGGAGATATTTTTGAGTTGGAGGCGGCAGGTGGTGGAAAGGGCTTGGATGTGTGGTCTGAAGGAGAGTGCAGAATCCAAGGTCACTCCAAGGCAGCGGACCTGTTTAACGGGGGAGAGTGTGCAGTCGTTGATGGTGATAGATAGGTCTGTTGGGAGGGCTGTGCAAGATGGTGGAAAGATGATAAATTCTGTTTTATCCATGTTAAGTTTTAGAAAGCGTGAGGAAAAGAAAGAGGATATTGAAGATAGGCATTGTGGGACTCTGGATAGTAAGGTGGTGATGTCTGGACCAGAGAGGTAGATTTGTGTGTCGTCAGCATAAAAGTGATACTGAAAGCCATGGGACTCTATGAGCTGTCCCAGGCCAAAGGTGTAGATAGAGAAGAGCAGGGGACCTAGGACTGAGCCTTGTGGGACACCAACAGAGAGGGAATGGGAGGAGGAGGTGGTGTGAGAGTGGCAGACGCTAAATGTCCGGTCGGTGAGGTATGATGCAATCCATGAGAGGGCCAGGTCAGTGATGCCAAGAGACGAGAGTTTGTAGTAGAAGGGAGTGGTCGACGGTGTCAAAGGCAGAGGACAGGTCAAGGAGGAGGAGAACAGAGTAATGTTTTTTGGTTTTGGCTGCTAGCAGATCATTGGTGACTTTAGTAAGGGCAGTTTCAGTCGAGTGGTGGGGTCGGAAGCCTGACTGTAGGTGGTCAAAGAGTGAGCAGGAGGAGAGGTGAGAGGACAGTTCTGAATGGACATGTTGCTCAAGTAGCTTGAGGCATATGGCAGAAGTGATATGGGGCGATAGCTGGACAGAGAAGATGGGTCGAGTGAGGGTTTTTTAAGGATGGGTTTAATTGTAGCGTGTTTAAAACCAGAGGGGAAGACACCAGAGGTCAGTGATAGGTTGAAGAGATGAGTTAGGGCTGGGATGAACACTGAGGAGAGGTTGGGAATGAGGTGGGATGGGATTGGGTCAAGTGCGCAGGTGGTGAGATGTGATCTGGAGAGTAGGGTGGAAAGGTATTCTTCTGTAATTGTGGAGAAGCAGGTTTTGGTGGAAGAGTACTGAGCAATTATGTAGAGGGGCTGAGGGGACTGTGCACTGAAGCCTTCTCTGATGTTGACGATCTTTTGTTTGAAATATGTGGCAAAGTCCTCTGCTGAGATAAGAGGTGAAGGTGGGGGCGCTGGTGGACGGAGAAGAGAGTTAAAAGTGTTGAACAGTTGTTTGGGGTTGTGGGACAGAGAAGATATTAGAGATGAGAAGTAGGCCTGTTTTGCATCAGAGAGTGATGATTTGAAAATGAGGAGGGATTGCTTGTATGTGGTGAAGTGATCCTTAGAACGGGATTTCTTCCATTGCCGCTCAGCAGCTCTGGAAGCTTGTCTGAGTTTCTTGGTCAGGTCTGTGTGCCAGGGTTGTCTGTTGATTTTCCGGGATTTGTGGAGTGTGAGGGGGGCAACAGAGTCCAGGGCTGTAGCTATTGTGGTGTTATACAGAGTGGTGGCAGCATCGGGGTCTTTGAAGGACAATGTATCCACATTGTCCTGGGAACAGACTGGACCTCATGTATCCACATTGTCCCGGGAACAGACTGGGCACTGGTGACACTGGTTATTTAGTTCTGAGTAATGGGTAGACAGAAATTCCACAAGAATCTGTGCAGCAGGTGAGTAGGAGGATGATGTCTGATGATTGGCAGCAGTGTAGAAAGCAGGAGGACCCGGCTAGTTTTAGTAAAGGTCCATTTATCTGGGTCAGCTGTCAGGTGAAGATATGAGCTGAACGCAAACTGTAAAGTTGTCATCTTCATGTAGACCCTTAATTAGACTCCTAAACTCTTTTAAAACATCTAATACTTATAATAGATGAGAGTTAACCAGAATCTAGAAAATATTCCTAAAATTAAATTAGATCTCTGAACCCTAAAATGAATTAAGACCTCAGACCCCTGTAATTAAAAGGGTTTCCCAGGGAGATTTTCAAAAATTCAGTCAGAACAAAGAAGCGTTACTCACCTCCACGGTTCACCAACATTATCGTTCTGATGCTGCTCCAGCCCCCGCTGCTCTGCACTTCCTGTCCTGGATTAACATGCTGAGTATTCCAATAAAGGCTCACTCAGCCAATCACTGACTGAGGCAGGTTACCGTCCAAGCCAATGATTAACTCAGGTGACCTTTATTAGTGTTTTCAGCAGATCAGCAGGGACCAGAGCAGCGTCAGAACGGCATCATTGGGGAACTGTGGAGGTGAATAATGCTTCTTTGCTGTACTAACCCATTTTTTAAATTTTTTTCCATGAAATTATCTTTAATTAGACCCCAGAACAGCCCCTTAAAATTATTTCAGACTCCAAAACCTTAAAATTTATTAGACCCCAAGCAATATCTATACCGTCTGCCCTCTTCACTTCACTGGCTCTGAAACATACAACATGGTGACATTGACTTCATGTGCCGGGCCCCGAAAGTAGTCCTACTAGATGTACTGGGGGAGACATGTATGGCGGCTGATGTGAGGGTATGATTAGGCGGCATACCTGGTATGGATTTGGAACATGGGTGTCTGTATGGGGTTTGATGTTGAATATGATGATTTGTTTTGCTTTACACCTTCTACATACAGGTACATTATGGTCTCATACACTTGGTGTATATGTGGGTGTCATATGATGGAGGCTGTAGTATGGTAGTGTATGTGAGATAATCATGGTGTACCTGCATTCAAAACTCAGATGACACATATCAGCTGATCTATCTTTAATACATTTGACAAACCCGGCTCTGCTACTTATTTGTGGTTCAGATTTAAAGGGACGTTACACATATTAATGATTTTCTGGAAAGTGTTCCAAGGTTGTACAGGCATTTCTAAAGCCGTCTGATCTATAGCTCCTTGTAACGTCTTATGCGTTCGAGGATCCTCCTGCCAAATCCTGACTTGGCACAAACTCCTCTAACTAATCTCTCCGTGAAATGTCACCTTTTGTTTAGTTATGTTGGTATTTTTGGAGCAAGACTGGTACACGGCGTCCAGAAACCCTATAAATAAAACAACGGAGCACTTGCAGCCCTGACACCTCCGACAATAGTGGAGGCAAAAGGTTCCTGGAGTCTGATCAGTGAGGCTTCTATGCCAGGATGGTGGGCACGGCCAGCAGTGCTGCCAATCATATACCACAGACATATGCACTTGTCTGGACTCTTATACATTTATATACAGTTATATCTGTTGCCCATGAGTCTAATGAACTCAAAAAAGTAAATGGAAGTATAGACAACAAAGGTATACCAACGCTGGGTAAGCACAGGGCCAGACAGGCTTGTACTGACTCACTGGGGGGCATTGAGGGCCCGGAGTCTTCTCTCCAGTGCCGCTGAGCCAGGTGTCTGATTGTGACTCTGTCCTGCCGACTACGCCAAGTTGTGAGACACTGGGTCCTCTGCTGTGTAGTCACGATCAGGTAAATGCAGGAGCAGTAATGTCCCGATACAGTAAGTATCATGAAATGGCAGGTCAACAAAGCGACCTGCGGCACGTGTCTTGTGTGTATTAGGTGTGGCTCTCTATGTGATATGTATAGGTATAGATTTGTGTCGGTGGAAGATTTGCAGTGCAGCAGGGCTGCCGCTGGAATGAATGAGGTCGCAGCACAACTTGTACGTTTCCTGCCACACAAAAATTGGAAAAAATCTAGCAATTTTGGATTTTTGTTATTCGTGTGTCACGGTCACAGCAAACGTCCGAGTTGCGCTCTGACCCCATTGAGTCCTATGGCAGCCCTGCTACACTGCCATACTTGGGGGCGACATGGGCATGTGACAAGTGTCGTTCTCGGAATTGTCGTGTGGCCATACCTTAATTTCACAGCAATTCTTGTAATCAGTGGTGTTGCAACGCAACAAACTCCTAAGCGACAGTCGCAGAAAATCCAGACATTCTGCATTTTGTGTTTCACCTGATTTTTCTCAATAGGCTTCAATGTAAGTCGCAAGTTGCAGACAAGTCGCTCATAATTTAGTGTCACGCGACTTTTGTGCGAGTTTCCCGCACCTAGCTGACATTTATGGACATTGGTATATTTATATGATGATGTACTTGTCTCTATGGCGGTCTAAATTTTTTAATAATTTTTTTTCCTTTTTTCCTGCTGTAAATTTCAAAAATGTTTTTACATTTTTTCCCCATTTTTATGCTGTAAATTTTTTTTTTATTATTTTTCTGCTGTAAATTTTAGAATTATTTCTTTTTCATTTTCTAGCTGTAAATTTTAGATTTTTTTTTTCCGTTTTCCTGCTGTAAATTTTAGAATTCTTTTTTTTCCATTTTCCTGCTGTAAGTTTTAGAATTATTTTTTTTATTTTCTTGCTGTAAATTTTAGAATTCTTTTTTTTTCATTTTCCTGCTATAAATTTTAGAATTTTTTAAATTTTCCTGCTGTAAATTTTAGAATTCTTTTTATTTTCCTGCTGTAAATTTTAGATTTTTTTTTTTCATTTTCCTGCTGTAAATTTTAGGATTCTTTTTTTTTTATTTTTTTCTGCTGTAAATTTTAGATTTTTTTTAAAAAAATTTCCTGCTGTAAATTTTAGAATTTTTTTTAAAAAAATTTACTGTTGTAAATTTTAGATTTTTTTTTTCATTTTCTTGCTGTAAATTTTAGATTTTTTTTTTCATTTTCCTGCTGTAAATTTTAGAATTCTTATTTTTTTCCACCTTCCTGCTGCAAATTTTATAAACGTTTGGATTTTCTTTTTCTTTTATTTCCTTGCTACCTTTTTCTAGACCGCTCCATTAGTCTAGACATTTCCAATGGGAAAAAACAAACAAACCAAGCAATAATTGGCCGGCACGGGTTGTGCTCTGTGCCCTGACTGCTAATCATGCAAGCGCCGTCATGACAATGACTGAGCCACTAAGCGGAATGCGCCCCCTCTCTCCGGCACAGGACGCTCGCCGCACTCACCGATACTGCAAATTGGATTTTTTTTTTAAATTCCAGATTAAACCCCTAAGAAGCTCAAACCATTTTACTATAGGAAAAAAAAAATTCTTCTCCGTCGGACGAGACTCTGTCGCCGTCTCTGCTGCATTTGAATTAACCCCGTCAGCTTCATCCTTCCAGACGCTGAAGGGATCAGACAAGCACAATCTGAATTCATCAGCGTCTCCAGACTTCGCCTTCCGTTAGTAGAAAAATTCTGGACGTCTGAACGGGGAAGATGAATTATGCGACTGATGAGCAATTATTTTTCGCCTTGTTGTGCGGACTCTCCGCGGCTATTATCTATGTGTTACACGTCTGCACAATTACCGCTGTCTGATTATTTCCATCATCGTCCTGACTGGCCGCTCGCCGCTACCGGAGGTTTTCCCCTCTTCTGACCTGTCTCCGCAGAGTTCATTTAAAAAGAAAGCGGCGGTCTCCCCGATAATGGGGTATTTTTAGCAGGGTCCGAGCGTGGCTTCGTAGACATGCGGGTTGTACGCTCCGGTGACCTATCTGTACAAGAGAAGAAGTCAGTCACTCGGGCCACGCTGCATGTGGCCGCTGCGTTCTGGCGGCTACAACGTCAATAGGGGTGTGGAATTTTTGTTATAAAGCTAAAAAATTGCTCAGATTGTAAAAATGACTCTAGCAGCACACCTCTCGACTGTTATCTACTGCAGCAGCACCCCCCCCCCACTGTTATCCACTGTAGCAGCACACCTCCCACTGTTATCCACTGTAGCAGCACACCTCTCGACTTGTTATCTACTGCAGCAGCACCCCCCCCACTGTTATCCACTGTAGCAGCACACCCCTCCACTGTTATCTACTGCAGCAGCACACCTCTCGACTGTTATCTACTGCAGCAGCACACCCCCCACTGTTATCCACTGTAGCAGCACACCTCTCGACTGTTATCTACTGCAGCAGCACCCCCCCCCCACTGTTATCCACTGTAGCAGCACACCTCCCACTGTTATCTACGGCAGCAGCATACCCCTTCACTGTTATCTACTGCAGCAGCACACCCTCCACTGTTATCTACTGCAGCAGCACAACCCTCCACTGTTATCTACTGCAGCAGCACACCCCTCCACTGTTATTTACTGCAGCAGCACACCTCCCACTGTTATCTACGGCAGCAGCACACCCCTTCACTGTTATCTACTGCAGCAGCACACCCCCCACTGTTATCCACTGTAGCAGCACACCTCCCTGGTGTTCAATTTATAGGGTCAGTGCCCCTTGTGATGTCACCATGGAACACACCCTATCAGTGACATCACCAAACTTTCTGGGGCCATAGAGGGGACTCATCAGGCAAAGTCACTGGCTTCGTCCATTGTTACATTGTCTCCACCACTATGTTGTCACATGCACTGTGGTCCTACTAGGGACCTAGCAGCCAATGTTTTTTCCAGCTGTTCCTTAGCTTGATCTGTATCCGGCAAAGCTGAGTGTCACTCATATAACCATCTTTACAGCTGTGATAGAATGATAGCTATTTCTCCGAGATCCCTGAATGGTTATTCTCCCAGTGACCCAGCAAATGTTGCCTGGCCCTTTAAGAAATGCCCGTGTGCCAGCCGCAGACAATATCTCTCTGTTTCACTGCAGATTTCTACGTTGTATTAGTCAGTAATGGCCAAAAATCATCTAACACAGCGGCAGCTTCTGTAATAATTATGAATTATAAATAATTTGGAATTAGCCGACAAGCACTCAGAGTCTCCGGAATCATCGCTCACCACCGGTTCACGTCGTTTCTGGCATTTAGTGCTTGTAATTAGGTTTTTTCCTCTGATGATTTTTATTTTTGGTTCTTTCACCTCACAAACCTTGTAACCTGAAAATGAACAAAGATGCAAGAATATAGAATATATGCCAGATCTCCCCTACAGCAACATCTTTCCTACTCTCACCTCTTACAGTAGCACATGTCCAACTGCTACAGCTGCTTCAGAAGATAACAGTGGAGGGGTGTGCTGCTGCAGTAAATAACAGTGGAGGGGTGTGCGGCTGCAGTAGATAACAGTGGAGGTGTGTGCTGAAGAAGAGGTGGGATAACAGTGGAGGGGTGTTCTGAAGAAGAAGATAACAGTGGAGGGGTGTTCTGAAGAAGAAGATAACAGAGGAAGGGTGTGCTGCTCCAGTAGATAACAGTGGAGGTGTGTGCTGCTGCAGTAGATAACAGTGGAGGGTTAGCAATGGAGCAGTAGGTAGCAATGGAGGGGTGGGCTGCTGCAGTAGATAACAGTGGAAGGGTGTGCTGCTGCAATATATAACAGTGGAAGCTTGTGCTGTTGCAGTAGATAACAGTGAAGAAGTGTGCTTCTGCACTAGATAACAGTGGAAGGGTGTGATGCTGTAGGAGATAACAGTGACGGGGTGTGCTGCTGCAGTAGATAACAGTGAAGGAGTGTGCTGCTGCAGTAGATAATAATGGAAAGGTGTACTGCTGCAGTAGATAACAGCGAAGGGGTGTGCTGCTGCAATACATAACAGTGGAAGGGGTGTGCTGTTGCACTAGTAACAGTGGGTGTGCTGCTGCACTAGATAACAGTGAAGGGGTGTGCTGCTGCAGTAGATAACAGTAGAGGAGTGAGTTGCTGCAGTAGATAACATTGGTGGTGTGTGCTGCAGCACACCCCTACCGCTGTTATCTACTGCAGCATCACACCCCTCCACTGTTATCTACTGCAGCAGCAACACCCCTCCGCTGTTATCTACTGCAGCAGCACACCCTCCACTGTTATCTACTGCAGCATCACACCCTCCACTGTTATCTACTGCAGCAGCACACCCCTCCACTGTTATCTACTGCAGCATCACACCCCTCCACTGTTATCTACTGCAGCAGCACACCCCTCCACTGTTATCTACTGCAGCAGCACACCCCTCCACTGTTATCTACTGCAGCAGCACACCCCTCCACTGATATCTAATGCAGGAGCACACACTTACTTTGATCTATTGCAGCATTATACCTTCACTCCACTCCCATCTACTCCCAGCAACACCCCCCACCCCACTTCCACTTACTACATTAGCAGCACATCCTCCATTCACACCCCTTTGTTGCAGCTCGCCCCTCAGCACTGCTTAGAATAAAGGTTTTTTTTTTACCTCTAGTTGAGCGTTGTGGCTCCTTTAGTGATGTCCCCTGCACAGCAGTGCTCACATCCTCCACTCAGCTGAATGGGTTGTGCTGCTGTTTCTGCACGGCGGGTGTACAGGAGAGGCACTGTGCAGGAGAATTGCTGAAGCGGTTTCCCACTGATGTTGGGTTAGGTTTTTACAAGTGATTTTACATATTTTCTGGAGTTGTTTGATATATAGATCCATGGGAGAAGGCAACGCATCTCACCGAGGGACTTTAGTGCCTGTCTTTGATGTGGTCTGGCCAGCTGCAGTGCCCCACAGTCTGTCTGTGTCTCTGAGGTATGTCACCACTATACAGGTGCACACCCACTGACTAATGCTCAGTTTCCCTGCAGCGCCACCACAGGGGAAATTAAGTATTACGGAGTATCCATTTACATCCATGGATTGTCTGTGTAATATAGGACAGGTCCTCCATTTCTCTGCACCCTGGACAAGAGATGGGGATCCTGAACAGAGTATCCCCCAATACTAACGCAAACTGGTCTTTAAACACTCGACAACCTTGTTTACGCCTTGATGTTCTTGTAACTACTTTTTGCCCTACAGATCTTAAACCTTCCTGAGGTATATGGATGTAGCAAACATTAACTTGACGCTTAACACATTAAACACACAGTACCTGCTGTATCACTATGCACCACTAGGTGGCGGAGCAGCCTCTGTATAGTCTTTGTGGGGCACTACACAATAACTTTTTTCTTCCTTACATGACTTAGTCATCACTCATCTAAGATCTGGAAGAGAGGATTGAGAGGGACCCGTATTAGGTAACATAGTAACATAGTTTATAAGGCCGAAAAAAAGCCCTCCGTCCATCCAGTTCTTCCTGTTATCCTACAAGTTGATCCAGAGGAAGGCAAAAAACCCCTGTGAGGTAGAAGCCAATTTTCCTCACTTTAGGGGAAAAAATTCCTTCCCGACTCCAATCAGGCATCAGAATTACTCCCTGGATCAGCGACCCCTCTCTAGTAACTATAACCTGTAATATTATTACCTCCAGAAATACATCCAGGCCCCTCCTGATCTCTTATAGTGAACTTACCATCACCACCTCCTCAGGGAGAGAGTTCCATAGTCTCACTGCTCTTACCGTAAAGAATCCATAGTCTCACTGCTCTTACCGTAAAGAATCCATAGTCTCACTGCTCTTACTGTAAAGAATCCATAGTCTCACTGCTCTTACCGTAAAGAGTCCATAGTCTCACTGCTCTTACAGTAAATAGTCCATAGTCCCACTGCTCTTACTGTAAAGAATCCTCTTCTATGTTTGTGTACAAACCTTCTTTCCTCCAGACGCAGAGGATGTCCCCTCGTCACAGTCACAGTCCTGGGGATAAATAGATGATGGGAGAGATCTCTGTACTGACCCCTGATATATTTATACATAGTTATTACATCTCCCCTCAGTCGTCCCTAATTTTGATAATCTTTCTGGGTCCTGTAGTCCACCCATTCCAGTTATGACTTTAGTTGCCCTCCTCTGAACCCTCTCCAGCTCTGCTATGTCTGCCTTGTTCACAGGAGCCCAGAACTGTACACAGTCCTCCATGTGTGGTCTGACTAGTGATGTGTAAAGTGGCAGGACTATGTTCTCATCACGGCCATCTATGCCTCTTTTGATACAGCCCATTATCTTATTGGCCTTGGCAGCAGCTGTCTGACACTGGTTTCTACAGCTTAGTTTGCTGTTTACTGAAAATTCCTAGGTCCTTTTCCATGTCAGAGTTACCCAGTGTTTTACCATTTAGTATGTACTGGTGACTTGCATTATTCCTTCCCATATGCATAACCTTACATTTGTCAGTGTTAAACCTCATCTGCCACTTCTCTGCCCAGAGATAGAAACCACCTGTGGAGCAGAAGGCCTGATAAACCAAGGACTATGATCTTTTTTAATGTCAGCATTCAGGATAGACCACCAAGCAAAAATCCACCTGCGCTCTAACCTCATATTATAACATAGTAACAGTCTACATTTGTATAAATTTGCAGGCACATTATGCAGAATTTATACTGTAGTGTTCTTGATTATATCTTATACTCCAGAGCTGCAATCACAGTTCTGCTACTTGATCTCTGAGATCAGCGCTGTGCACTGAGACCAAATTTTCCTTTATGGGATTATATGTCTAGAATAGAGTCTACACCAGGGATCTCAAACTCATGGCCCTCCAGCTGTTGTAAAACTACAACTCCCAGCATGCCCCAATAGCTGTAGGCTCTCCTGGCATGATGGAAGTTGTAGTTCTACAACAGCTGGAGGGCCACGAGTTTGAGATCTCTGGTCTACACCATGCAGAGTGATGCAGAGAAGCTGGCACCTGTGCATTTACAAGATTGCAGAAACATGCATGCAGCTCTGGAGGCAACACAGTCAAGTTTAGGACAAGATCAGTACGGAATGTGTTTGTAAAGTTACAGAGGTTTAGATTATTAGTGCACATTGGCTGCTAAATCTTTTTGCTCTTTTTCCTCTTTCAGCCAATCTTTTGGACATCTTTTATTCAGTGCGTCTTATAGTCCAAAATATCCAGTGACCGTATTATTATAATGGGATATAAGCGGCCGCCAGAGACCTCCGACTCCGTTAATCTGTTTTGCCGTGTCAAAATACTAAATGCCCGATCCATGTAGTAACATATTTGGGCTGCCCCACCACCGAGCACCAGCCTTGCTTTTCTCTTGCTACCGAGGGTTCCTGGGTGATTGGATGACTGAGCACCATTCACATTGCGGATTTGCCACTGACTGAACGACAGCAGGAAATTTCATAGTTTTGATATATTTTTTTACCCATAAAATTTTCAATCAGAACCAGCTCCAATCAGTGCAGCGCCTCGTGAAGAGGAAGACAGTGAATCGCTGGGTTGACTGTATTCAGCGTCGCTCTCGTGGGGCTCGTGGGTTTAGGCTCCAGTAATTCCATTCTCCACAGGATTTTATACTTTTGGAATTGGCTGGAAAAATCGTCTTTTTGGCTCCAGCCGTGCTCAGTGTGAAATGATGAGAGGAGTAGTTCTCAGATAAACTACAGATACGTTGTGTGTAATAAATGGTAGAGCAACTGTGTGTAATGTATGTAAGAGATGTGTATGTCCTGTATGTATATGAGATATACTCAATGTATTGTAGCTAGGAGGTATATATGCCTTGACAGAAGATAATTTCCTTAGCTCCCTCTAGTGGTGGCTGTATATATCTGTATGTAGTAATCTCCTGAGCTCTCTCTAGTGGTGGCTGTATATATCTGTATGTAGTAATCCTTCTGAGCTCCTCTAGTGGTGCTGTATATACTGTATGTGCTGCTCCCTCTAGTGGTGGCTGTATATATGTCTGTATGTAGTAATCTCCTGAGCTCCCTCTAGTGGTGGCTGTGTATGTCTGTATGTAGTAATCTCCTGAGCTCCCTCTAGTGGTGGCTGTATATATCTGTATGTAGTAATCTCCTGAGCTCCCTCTAGTGGTGGCTGTATATATCTGTATGTAGTAATCTCCTGAGCTCCCTCTAGTGGTGGCTGTATATCTGTATGTAGTAATCCTGAGCTCGCCTAGTGGTGGCTGTATATATCTGTATGTAGTAATCTCCTGAGCTCCCTCTAGTGGTGGCTGTATATATCTGTATGCAGTAATCTCCTGAGCTCCCTCTAGTGGTGGATGTATATATCTGTATGCAGTAATCTCCTGAGCTCCCTCTAGTGGTGGCTGTATATATCTGTATGCAGTAATCTCCTGAGCTCCCTCTAGTGAGTGGCTGTATATATCTGTATGTAGTAATCTCCTGAGCTCTCCTCTAGTGGTGGCTGTATATATCTGTATGTAGTAATCTCCTGAGCTCCCTCTAGTGGTGGCTGTATATATCTGTATGTAGTAATCTCCTGAGCTCACTCTAGTGGTGGCTGTATATTTCTGTATGTAGTAATCTCCTGAGCTCCCTCTAGTGGTGGATGTATATAACTGTATGTAGTAATCTCCTGAGCTACCTCTAGTGGTGGCTGTATATATCTGTATGTAGTAATCTCCTGAGCTCCCTCTAGTGGTGGCTGTATATTTCTGTATGTAGTAATCTCCTGAGCTCCCTCTAGTGGTGGCTGTATATATCTGTATGCAGTAATCTCCTGAGCTCCCTCTAGTGGTGGCTGTATATATCTGTATGCAGTAATCTCCTGAGCTCCCTCTAGTGGTGGCTGTATATATCTGTATGCAGTAATCTCCTGAGCTCCCTCTAGTGGTGGCTGTATATATCTGTATGTAGTGATCTCCTGAGCTCCCTCTAGTGGTGGCTGTATATATCTGTATGTAGTGATCTCCTGAGCTCCCTCTAGCGGTGGCTGCAGGCAGAGATAATTTCAGAGATATTTGAAGGAGCACATGGTATATTTATTGTGTTAAAAATCATTAAATGAACAGGAGGTATTTTACGTGATACAATAAGATTAGTATAAAATTCAATAGAATCTAATTTTCACATTGTAATGCACTGTTATCAGATTTTGTTTCTTATTATGCGGTCACTGCATGGCAGTATCTACACAGGCACTGTCACACTGTTTTGTATCGATATTAACTGAAAAAGATTAATACGGGCATCATATAGTATGGCGCTTATAGTATGATGGGGTTATATATGACTGTATAGGCAGGGACAGAAGGTGCCACAAAGGGCAGTGTCCAGCAAGGCCAGAGCTGGCTTATTGCATTTAGCAGGCTTGTGTCAGTCATAGTGCAGTGATTAACCAGTCGATGATGAGGGTTCCTCTGGGAAATGCAGATTATCTGATAATCCAGCAACTATCAGGTCCCATCGACGGCGAATTCTAAGAGTTTTACTGTATTATGATGACATCATCTGACTAACGTTTCTGTTGCTTCCTCTGCAGCGCTCTCCCCTCCATGATGCATTGGGTGCGGACGCAGAAGCCGGGAGAAAGCGGGATCAATATCGTAACGGCGGATTTTGTAGAATTAGGGGACTTTATCAGCACAGTCATCAGACTAAATTATCTACTGGATGAAGAAGACAGCACCACTTGATGCAAGTGCAAGAAACCTTCCCCACAGACATGAAATGCTGCAGTGTAATTGTCGTAGCAATGTTTTATTGTACCGCACAAAACTCTTCCTACCGATTCTCAATCTCCATGTCGCTTGGGTTCCTTATCCAGAAGTTAAATGAGTATGATAAAAATTCAAAGGGCTCGTCCAGGATCTCTGCCACAACAGCGCCACCCCTGTCCTCAGGTTGTGTGCGGTATTGCAGCCCAGCCCCATTCACTTCAATTCAGCTGAACTGCAATACCGAAACCGAGCTGTGAACACGGATGGCGCTGTTCGAAATCCTGGATGACACCAGAGAGAAGAGGACATGCTTATATTAATGTTACTTTGTATGGGATTTGATCTTTCAAACCAAAGTATAAATGCGTTACAGTATTTCATGACTTTGCTTGTCACGTAGAATCTGCACTTTTGGTATTGCTTTTTTAGTGGTTTTGCCCCTTTCTGTATAGTTTTTATTTTTAGTTTATGGTAACAATAGTATCATCTCGCCTCCCAACCTTTCAGTCCCAAAGCAAGCTCTGCCCAAGGATGACCACAAACGTTCCCAGAATTGTTCACTTTGAAGGGCATTTACATGAGCCCTACCCCTTGGAGGTCCTTTTTTTGTGATTGGGACCACTTGCCCTCTTTAACAGTCCCCAAAAGTACTGTGCAGAAAATATGTATGCAGCCTCCTGGCCAATCAGAAGTGCGGTAAGTTATTTCACAACAGGAAGTACCTTAAACCAGCCCAATGGGAACCCGCGCTTCTGATTGGCTGCAGTGCTTAAAATGGCGGGAATATGTTGCATGCCCTGCCAGCGACAATGGGCACTTGAGTGGACCACACAGAGGGTCAGGACTGGAGTTTTTGAATTTCTTTTTGTACACTGGCAGGACTGTGCACAATGTAAGTGTTATGTGTACATGTAGCACCAGAGTTCTGGAAGGATGGAGCTCTACAATGGCCGCCGTTGCCGATCCTGGTGCACTGCAACATTGTAGCCCATCGAGATGACACAAATTGGGCACGTGGCAGATGTGTTTCATGCAGCTACATGCAAGTTGTAGCTACTGATTGATGCCGTGTAGAGCCGGTGGCCATGGATTGATACAATGTATTTTTGTGTGCTCGTGTGTATGAGGCTGCAAGTTACTTTGTTTCTTCCGTTATATATGTGTGGTCTCTTGCTTTCTGCGTCTCCACCACGTGTCTCATAAAGAAGCTCATGTACGATGTCACCGACTTCATTCTGTTATTGTTACAACGTGTCTTGTACGAATGAAGATTAATCAGATTTTCCATCAAGTTCCTCCATCCAAAAACAGCGCCACACCCGTCCCACAGGTTGAGTGTGGCACTACAGGTCAGCGGATTTACATCAGTGGAGCTGAGCTGCAACAAACACAATGCATGGACGGGTGTGGCTCTGTTTTTTTTTTAAAAAACGAAGGCATGTTTATCTATCCCTGGAAACCGCTTTAAGGAAATTTGATCCATTTTAGTTGATAAGGTTAAAAAAAATGGAGTGCTGGACCAATCCTAGACCAGAACTGGAATGGGGGGGACAAACTGTGTGTGGGTTTTGTATACTGGTTTAAGTTGATCTGCCATTTATGACTTGTCTGCCATCGTGATTCCTTCTTCCACTCTAGTTCTGCCTATATTTCTCATCATGCCTCTGACTTTGCAGAGACTGAGGGGGTACAGTGTCCTCACACTGCACTTGCTGTGCTCTGAGGTCTAAGAGCAGCCATTGATAGATCAGTGACACGCAGAGTGTTTCCTATGTGATGCAGCTTCAGCCTGTCTCCCCTGCCTCCTACTTGTGATAGGTTTCTCTCTGTCAGTTCTTACAAACAGGAGGCAGGGAGAGCAGTGTGAAGCTGCATCTAATAGGAATACACTGGAGATTCTGCACACAGAACACACAGATAGTATAGACAGTTAGTGCTATGTAAGCCTGCTGATGGCGACTGATTCACAAGGTTTCATCTTACTACTCCACCCATTTGGCAATAACTAGGAGTGGCACCTGCTGTGTATAAAATGTGTTGCCTGTTGGACATATATGTAGTATCTCTTGGTCAGTGATTTAATTTCAGCATTAGGTGCAGGGAATTGAATTTCGGGGTACCACTTATCAGGATCAGTGTCACCTGATAGTGATGATGACATCACATAACAGTGACAATGCAGCAGTTGAGTCCCTAATATCACGATTATGGACACTTAAAGGGGTTGTCCACCTTTGTTTTGCCCTTTTCAGACCCCCAGCATGGATGGACCTGCAGTAGCAAGCATACTTAACCGATACCCGCCGCTGGATTCCAACTCCATTGCTCCTGCTGGTCCTATGTGTACCCACGTCAACACTCAGTTTGAATTGGGTCACGTGACCACCACAGCCAATAACTGGCCACGGTAGTGACGTGTCACCCATGTGGCACCTGACACATAGATGACACGTCAATGTTACGTCATCGAGGGTCTGGGAAAAAAGCAAAACAAAAGTGGAGAGCCTCTTTAAAGGGATACTATGACTAAAGGGATACTAAGTCCATCTTGTCTCCGTTTATTGTGCAGTGCATTGTAGACTATTGTTCCTTGTAGACAGGATGAATGATCACACTTCGGTGAGGCTTTCCTTCCTGCTGCAATTACTTGTGTATTGTGCTTCCTCTGGAGGTTGCCATAGCTGCTTCAATAGAGTAACATTCCTGTGCATTCTGTCATGTGACCACATTCATAACAGTGAAGTCACATGACACAGAACTTGGAGGTCCATGGACAGAGAATTTCATTTGTAATTGTTACCATAGCAACCCCAGAGCAAGCAGAATATCTGTATGATTGCAGCCATAAGGAGATCGGGAGGGAAAACAAGATTCACGTCATTGTTTTCTACCGTTTGAAGATGTTCTACTCTAGAAAGACCTAGAAATGCTCCATTTTGAGTATGTGTATTGAGTGACTCTTTTAGACCCTTTGGACCATTCTGAATGTGTTTTATTACGTTGTATTACATTCATCATATTACGCCTTGAATCCAATTCACAATCTTAGAGCTCAGTATTTAAAATGCAAAAAATCCATCAACTTTTATGCTTCAAGGCGGAAAGACCAAGGATAAAGTGAATGATAAACTTTTTTTTTTTTTTTGCTTTTTTCCCCATTTGCTTCCTATTTGTGCACTGATATGAATGAATATGAGATGTTACATAAAAGTTACATTGTGTTAATTTGTAAAGTTTTCTAATACAGAGCTCCAACCCCCTCCTTCCCACAGCCGTATTGCCAGTTGATAAAATTCTGCCAATTTGCAGCCGCCACTAGGGGGAGCTCACTTATCGAAACTTTTTGTGCAGTCAGCGCCGCCTGGTGGTGGCTGCTGTCAGGCATAATTTTATTGTTTTCCTCTTATGGCATTGTCAATGGGATTTCAAGCTCTGTATCTGGAAAATGGAGCTTCGACTAGGGTTGGGCGATATCAAAAATATTCCCATGACAACGATATTAAGAAATTTATCACAATAACTATATATCACGATAAATACCCAATGAAAAGAAAAAAACACTTGGGGCCACAAGGAGACATTATATTGTATGGGGGGTCACAAGGAGACATTATATTGTATGGGGGGTCACAAGGAGACATTATATTGTATGGGGGGTCACAAGGAGACATTATATTGTATGGGGGGTCACAAGGAGACATTATATTGTATGGGGGGGTCACAAGGAGACATTATATTGTATGGGGGCCACAAGGAGACATTATATTGTATGGGGCCACAAGGAGATATTATATTGTATGGGGCCACAAGGAGACATTATACTGTACTGGGCCTCAAGGAGACATTATACTGTATGGGGCAGCCACAAGGAGACGTTATAACTGTATGGGGCCACAAAGGAGACGTTATACTGTATGGGGGCCACAAGAAGACATTATATTGTATGGGGCCACAAAGGAGATATTATATTGTATTGGGCCACAAGGAGACATTATACTGTATGGGGGCACAAGGAGACATTATACTGTATGGGGGCCACAAGGAAATATTATACTGTATGGGGGCAGCCACAAGACGATATAGGGGCACCTGTAATATAATGCCCCTACATATAATGCTCTCCTCTCTAGTATAATGCACCTATATATAATGCTCTCCTCTCTAGTTAATGCCCCCATATATATAATGCTCAACCCCATCTGTAATATAATGTCCCATATAAATATATAATATATAATGCTCCTCCTGTAGTATAATGCCCCCCTGTAGTATAGTATCCCCATATATAATGCTCTAGTATAATGCCCCTATATATAATGCTCTCCTCCTGTAGTATAATGCCCCCATATATAATGCTCTCACCACCTGTAGTATAATGCTCTCCTCCTGTAGTATAATGCCCTCATATATAATGCTCTCCCCACCTGTAGTATAATGCCCCTATATATAATGCTCTCCTCTCCTGTAGTATAATGCTCCTATAGTATAATGCCCCTATATATAATGCTCTCCTCCTGTAGTATATAATGCCCCTATATATAATGCTCTCCTCCTGTAGTATATAATGCCCCATATATAATGCATTCCCCCACCTGTAGTATAATGCCCCATATATAATGCATTCCCCCACCTGTAGTATAATGCCCCCATATATAATGCATTACCCCCCCCTATGTAGTATAATGCCCCATATGTAATGCTTTCCTCCTCACCGCCCGGTATTTCCCCAGGTGGTGCTATGTGGTACATAAATATATTTAAAAAAAACAAACATTATGCTCACCTGTGTCCGTCTGTGATGCAGGCCACAGGTTTCTTCCTCCTTCAGGACGCAGGGCCTGAGGTGCCACTTCCTGGCACAGGAGGTCACGATGACATAACTATGACCTCCTGCGCCAGGTCACGATCATGGCCTGAGGCCTTTGAGGCTGAAGAGCAGGGACGGGAGCCAGAGGTGCCCATATCCCATGGCAAACTAACGGGCAGTGGAGGGGGGTTAGCGGGGGATTTTAATATTGCCTCATGGCAAAAGCGAGCCTAAAGTCACTAAAATCCTGAGCAATTAAAAAACGGTGATATCGCCATATCACCTTTTCTTAACACTGCGTTATAGCGTACATACTGGTTTATTGCCCAACCCTAGCTCCGACTCCTACTTAGCAAGAACAATACTCATAGCTGGAGCTTCACTTGAATCGGGCCACTTTTTTGTAAATAAATGTAATATTTAGCGCTGTGTGTAGTAGTAGCTTGTAATGTCCTCTTTGCACTGATTCATTGGGGGCAGAGCGGCACTATTTGATTATGTACAGAACATCCTCACTGGGGTCATATGCATATAGAAGTCCTACATATGTGATGCTGCAGCACTGGCAGAGCTATAGGGGGTGCCGAGGGTACAGTGACCTCCGGGTCCTGGTGCCTAGTATGCAGCAAGGTAAAAATTTAGTACTTGTGGGACCCAAACAGCCAGAAAACCACATAGGTGCTATATAAAATATCTATGCATTGTCCTGTGCACAGTCACGTAACTTCCATTAAGGCAGAGTCTGTGATACACAGTCATAGTATTTTCCTGCAGCCACTAGGGGGAGTTCTCATTGAGTTCAGTACACGCTGTATACATCCAGATGTATTGAACTCCCCCTAGTGGTGGCTATTGGCAGTCAGAATTTTATAATTTAACTTTCTGGAGATTTGGAGTTCTGTGAGTGAAAACTAAAGCATCATCATAAAGATAGGTTATAAATCTACTGTGGTCATCAAAATGGAAGTCAGAACTTTCAGTGAGGCCCTTTCTAAATGTTTCAATATTGCCATGTATTTTCTGTGTACATCCCTATCAATGCATAATGTACAGCAGCAATGGAGACTCTGCAGGAAGAGTGGTGGCTCGGGGAGATTTCATCATACACATAGACATATTAAGGAAACACTTATACACACTGAGGATAAGAATTAGAAACATGCAGCAGTAGGGGTCCACTAAGAGCCATTGGGATCTGGCACATGGCCTTCTTTAGGTATACAAGTATAAGAATGTCATACTTAATGTCACCCCCATGTTATTTTTTTAAGCAAGTGTTACTCTCCCACTAAGATCAAAAATAGTGCACTCCTGAGGTAGAGTTTGAGGTGCAGTGATATACAGAATTTACATTCCACTCGATTTGTAGAAAACAAATCACGCACTCTCTTACGTATGCTTGCAATTAGGTTTATTATGAATAAACTCTCCCACTAAGATGAGACCCCTTCAAACACCAAGACCATGTACTTTCATATACCGATACCAGACCCCTTCAAATACTAACATCAAGCCCCTACATACACCAAGACCAGGCCCCTTCATACACCAACATCAAGCCCCGTCATACACCAAGACCAGGTTCCTTAATAGATCATGACCAGGCCCCTTCATACACCAAGACAAGGCCCCTTCATACACAATACCAGGCCCCTTCATACACCAACATCAAGCCCCTTAATACACCAAGATCAAGCCCCGTCATACACCAAGACCAGGTTCCTTAATAGATCATGACCAGGCCCCTTCATACACCAAGACAAGGCCCCTTCATACACCAATACCAGGTTCCTTAATAGATTGTGACCAGGCCCCTTCATACACCAAGACTAGGTTCCTTACTAGATCGTGACCAGGCCCCTTCATACACCAAGACCAGGTTCCTTAATAGATCATGACCAGGCCCCTTCATACACCAAGACTAGGTTCCTTACTAGATCATGACCAGGCCCCTTCATACACCAAGACCAGGCACTTTCATGTATCAATACCAGGTTCCTTAATAGATCATGACCAGGCCCCTTCATACACCAAGACTAGGTTCCTTACTAGATCGTGACCAGGCCCCTTCATACACCAAGACCAGGCACTTTTATATATCAATAACAGACCCTTTCATACACCAAAATCAAGCCCCTTCATACACCAAGACCAGGTTCCTTATTAGATCATGACTAGGTCCCCCCATACACCAAGAATGAACCCTGTCATACACCCTGTCTTAACAGATCATCACCATGCCCCTTCATAGACGAAGACCAGGTCCTTCGATACCCCAAGACTAGGTCCATTCATAACCAAGACCAGGTATGTTCAGACACCAAGATCAGATGCCTTCATACAGGCCCCTTCATACACCAAGACTAGGTTCCTTAATAGATCATGACTAGGTCCCTTCATACACCATTTCCAGGCACCTTCATCCATTTAGCTTCATCACTGTCCATAGAGATCTAGATGCCCAGTGGCTGCTGCCTCTGAATTAGAAACCACTAACAACCCGACCTCTAGGGTCTTATGATGGTCCAGGATCAAACTTTAACACCATGCAAAACAAGCAAATTCTTGTGGCTCCAGAAATCAGACTCGCACCTATAGAGCAGTAGCAGAAATGTCTAGGTTGCCCTTAGACTGAGACTGGAGTTTAGTAGACCGATGGGGACAGGAGCTTAACAGTGCAACAGGGTGGAACTTAGTGATGTAACGGAGTGGATCTTAAGGTACAATGGGGTTTGCAGACATAGCTTTGCTTGGGGCCCTAGAAATGCCAGATATGCCCCTGTCATGGTCGTATTCTCCTACTGACTTAAAGGGGTTATCCCATGAATAATGTAAAAAATGAAAATTAGATATTATATGTTACATGGCAACCTCTTTCTAACAAAGCTAGAACCAGCCCTGTACCTCACATGGATCCAGAGATCTCCACATTCATTGCTTTGCTATATTTGTATCAAGCTGGCAGCTCAAGGGGAGTGTATTTTCTGTTGCAGCTAAGGGGGCATGTCTCAGTTCTTTCTATCACAGCTCAGGAGGCGTGTCCATGCTTTCCCTATAACAGATCAGGGGGCGTGTCTCAGCTCTCCCTATCACAGCTCAGGAGGCGTGTCTCAGCTCTCCCTATCACAGCTCAGGAGGCAGTTGAAAGTTGAAACTGAGCATGTGCGACCTTCTCAGTGAGCAGGTCAAAGAAATAAGAAAATAAGTGTCACCATAAAGATACATTTTACTGAATAACTCAGTAGCTATACAAAATATTTAATTACATCCAATTACAAAAGTATTCAGATCCAGGTGCTGGTTTGAAAACTGTAGAATATTTTTCGTGGGACAACCCCTTTAATGGTGCCAAAAGATTAAATCTAAGAGCTAGGAACGTAGGAACTAGAACCTCCTGGCTGTAGTCTGGAAATTTAGACCTCCTTCTAGCTGAGCTGTATCCAATTGGCATACATCTGGTAATTTGCTTCACTGCACATTTGCATATAGCATCGACCAAAGTGTATCCAAATCAAAGCTGCGCTTATCACATGCGACAAAGCGAGTTTTCAGAGCTTTTCTCGTCTCCACTTACAACCCTTATCTTCCTGAAGAAGCTTTTGAAAATTTGTACCTTCAGATATTGTTTCAATTTTTTTTAAATGATTGATATGTTTAATATTTTTTAAAATTATTTATTTTTATTTATTTTTTAGCATTGGATAAAATGCCTTATACTGAGATGAATAATGGGATGCATCCTAAAGTGTTGTTTTTTTAAAAAATTATGACTAAATTAAAATTGCGCAAAAACTTATATTCTAATTCTATTATTGTGAATGTAACTTGTAAATCTGTGTTTCAAATTACAGTGGAACTTATTTGATGTACATTTTGTAAAATAATTTAACAATTTATTTTTTTATAATTTCAAAAAAGGTGACTGTAGTTTAGTTTCAGTTTAGGATCATTTTGAATTTATGAATTTTATGCAATTATGATTTGTAGTCATTTAAAGAGCATTACCCCAAAAATAGCAAACAATATTGATTTTTTTTAGAATTCATTTCAGTAAATTCTATTCACTTTTCTTAATTATATCTCAATTATGGGATGTTTTTCTACATAACAAGCACATTTGGGGGATAAGGGTTTCAAATCATAACCCAGCTTTCCCAGAAACTGATAAAAGCAAAAAAACAACAGAATATAATAGGAAAGGATTACTGATACTTAATAATTTTATTCCACTTTCTTAATCTTCTGAATCTTTATAACGGTCAGAGCTTTGTTTTTCTAATAAAACGCTCCAAATCTACTGCATAGCTATTGAGCCAAATTAAAAAATTCTGTCTGGAGCCACCAGTAAGGAAATTACTGCATACAGATATATATAGCCACCACTAGAGGGAGCTCAGGAGATTACTACATACAGATATATACAGCCACCACTAGAGGGAGCTCAGGAGATTACTGCATACAGATATATACAGCCACCACTAGAGGGAGCTCAGGAGATTACTACATACAGATATATACAGCCACCACTAGAGGGAGCTCAGGAGATTACTACATACAGATATATACAGCCACCACTAGAGGGAGCTCAGGAGATTACTACATACAGATATATACAGTCACCACTAGAGGGAGCTCAGGAGATTACTACATACAGAGATATACAGCCACCACTAGAGGGAGCTCAGGAGATTACTATGTACCAGATATATACAGCCACCACTAGAGGGAGCTCAGGAGATTACTGCATACTGATATATACAGTCACCACTAGAGGGAGGTCAGGAGATTACTACATACAGATATATACAGCCACCACTAGAGGGAGCTCAGGAGATTACTACATACAGATATATACAGTCACCACTAGAGGAGGTCAGGAGATTACTGGTATACAGATATATACAGCCACCACTAGAGGGAGCTCAGGAGATTACTATGTACAGAATATATACAGTCACCACTAGAGGGAGCTCAGGAGATTACTATGTACAGATATATACAGCCACCAGTAGAGGGAGCTCAGGAGATTACTACATACAGATATATACAGCCACCAGTAGAGGGAGCTCAGGAGATTACTGCATACAGATATATACAGCCTCTACTAAAGAGAGCTCAGGAGATTACTACATAACAGGTATATACAGCCACCAGTAGAGGGAGCTCAGGAGATTACTGCATACAGATATATACAGCCTCTTACTAAAGGAGAGCTCCAGGAGATTACTACATATAGATATATACAGCCCACCACGAGAGAAACTCAGGAGATTACTGCTTACAGATATATACAGCCACCACTAGGGGGAGCTCAGGAGATTACTACATACATATATATACAGCCACCACGAGAGGGAACTCAGGAGATTACTGCTTACAGATATATACAGCCACCACTAGGGGGAATTTCAGGAGATTACTGCATACAGATATATACAGCCACCACTAGGGGGAGCTCAGGAGAATTACTACATACAGATATATACAGCCACCACTAGAGGGAGGCTCAGGAGATTAACTGCATACAGATATATACAGTCACCACTAGAGGGAGCTCAAGGAGATTACTGTATACACATTATATACAGCCACCACTAGAGGGAGCTCAGGAGATTACTGCATACATATATATACAGCCACCACTAGAGGGAGCTCAGGAGATTA
>ONZH01007296.1:0-80000 GCA_900303285.1 Rhinella marina | reverse complement strand
TCTCAGCACATCACATCCAATCATACACAGCAGCAGACCACATCACACAGACCACATCCCATCAGCAGCAGACCACATCACACATATCCCATCATCTGCAGACCACATCACATGGATCCCATAATCTGCAGACCCACATCACACAGATCCCATCATCTGCAGAGCACATCACACAGATCCCATCAGCAGCAGACCACATCACAGATCCCATCATCTGCAGACCACATCACATGGATCCCATAATCTGCAGACCACATCACACAGATCCATCATCTGCAGAGCACATCACACAGATCCCATCAGCAGCAGACCACATCACACGGATCCCATAATCTGCAGACCAGATCACACAGATCCCATCATCTGCAGACCACATCACACAGATCCCATCATTCTGCAGACCACATCACACAGATCCCATCAGCTGCAGACCACACATCACACAGATCCCATCGTCTGCAGACCACATCACACAGATCCCATCAGCTGCAGACCACATCACACAGATCCCATCATGCAGACCCATCACACACATGCAGACACACACAGATCATCAGCACAGATCCCATCATCTGCAGACCACATCACACAGATCCCATCAGCAGCAGACCACGTTACACAGATCCCATCGTCTGCAGACCACATCACACAGATCCCATCACCCATCTGCAGACCACATCACACAGATCCCATCATCTGCAGAGCACATCATACAGATCCCATCATCTGCAGACCACATCACACAGATCCCATCAGCAGCAGACCACACATCACACAGATCCCTCTCAGCAGCAGCCACATCACACAGATCCCATCAGCTGCAGACCACACACACAGATCCATCAGTCTGCAGACCACATCACACAGATCCCATCAGCTGCAGACCAGACATCACACAGATCCCATCAGCAGCAGACCACATCACACAGATCCCATCAGCAGCAGACAGCAGCACACAGATCCCATCGTCTGCCCAGACCACACACACAGATGCCCCAGCTGCAGACCACATCACACAGATCCCATCATCTGCAGACCACATCACACATTGCCAGATCACAGCAGACCACATCACACAGATCCCATCAGCAGCAGACCACATCACACAGATCCCATCATCTGCAGACCACATCACATGGATCCCATCATCTGCAGACACATCACACAGATCCCATCAGCAGAGCACATCACACAGATCCCATCAGCAGCAGACCACATCACACATCCCATCATCATGCAGACCACATCACATGGATCATTAATCTGCAGACCACATCACACAGATCATCAGCTGCAGACCACATACACAGATCCCATCAGCAGCAGACACATCATACATCACATCCATCATCTGCAGACCACATTCACACAGATCCCACACATCATCCACACAGATCCATCAGCAGCAGACCACATCAGCATCTCATCACTGCAGACCACATCACACAGAATCCCATTCAGCAGCAGACCACATCACCATATCCATCGTCTGCAGACCACATCACACAGATCCCACAGCATCAACAGCAGACCACATCACCACAGATCCCATCAGCTGCAGACCACATCACACAGATCCCATCATCTGCAGCACATCACACAGACCCACATCCATCACAGCACACAGATCCATCATCTGCAGAGACCACATCACACAGATCCCATCAGGCTGCAGACCACATCACACAGATCCCATCATCTGCAGACCACATCAACCAGATCCATCATCTGCAGACCACATCACACAGATCCCATCGTCTGCAGACCACATCACACAGATCCCATCAGCTGCAGAAATACATCACACAGATCCCATCATCTGCAGACCACATCACACAGATCCATCAGCTGCAGACCACATCACACAGATCCCATCAGTGCAGACCACATCACACAGATCCCCATCAGCTGCAGACACATCACAGATCCCATCAGCTGCAGACCACATCACACAGATCCCATCATCTGCAGACCACATCACACAGATCCCATCAGCTGCAGACCACATCACACAGATCCCATCAGCTGCAGACCACATCACACAGATCCCATCAGCTGCAGATCACATCACACAGATCTCATCAGCTGCAGACCACATCACACAGATCCCATCATCTGCAGACCACATCACACAGATCCCATCAGCAGCAGACCACATCACACAGATCCCATCAGCAGCAGACCACATCACACAGATCCCATCGTCTGCAGATCACAGCACACAGATCCCATCAGCTGCAGATCACAGCACACAGATCTCATCAGCTGCAGACCACATCACAAAGATCCCACCATCTGCAGACCACATCACATGGATCCCATCAGCAGCAGACCACATTACACAGAGATCTCCACAGCCATTCAATGTCACCTCTCCTGGTTGCACTGTCCCAGCAGTTAATTTTGCCTTAGGACCATGGACAGACTGGGAATATAAAGTGGCCCTAGATAAAAAGAAAAAAGAAAATAAGGATGGCGATACAGTTGAATTCAGGGGGGGGCACTTGTGGCTGCTGACAAGGTGCATAGGTATCCTAAAGGTAACTCTGAGAGCATCAGAACTTTATGTACCCTGCTGGTGGCCATGAGGAGGGTCAATCAGTCCCCTGGGCTAAGGTCTATGGCCAGTCCACCCATGCTTAGGACCCAGGAGCTTTAAGTGACACCTCAGCCTTTTGTTCTGTATGTCGGTGTCTTGGTGGACAATCTTGTCTTTGTATAATACTGCTTCCAGTTTTTCTCAGGTCCAGGTGAGTATTAGAGTAACATTCGAGGATCATATTTGTAGACTGAAAGATGATCAGTTTAATGTGAGATAAGCCAAAGACTGACGTGAATCCAGGACAAACAAGAAGTGGAACGGAAGGTGAACTGCTATACTTACCTGGCACCATCTACAGGAAACTGGCAAAACCTGATATGTCAGGTCACTGCCTGGTACATTCAAGAAGATCTGGATCTCTCTTCATCTAGCCACAGTTGTCAGAACCCAGGATCTGGAAGGGACTCCAGGTTGATGGTGAGTGGTCTTGTTGTACTGTCTTCAGTAATGTTGCTATTATAGTCCTGTTTAATATGCTAAGACCTCCTAGGTGCAGTGTGACCTGCACCTAGGAGAGGCCGTAATTATGCTCTCTTACCACGCCCCCGGCTCTGATTATCTCCCGGCCCTGTACGATCCGAAATCCCGCGCCTGGCGCAGTAATGAAGCCGGGACCCCGGGCGGCTCTCAACGCGGCTGATCGCAATGCGCAGGCGCAGCGTGCGTGAGAGCCCACCCGCCCGGGTCCCGGCTTCATATCTGCAGCTGCGCGGGATTCGATCGTACCCAGCCGAAAGAGCTTGGTGCCCCGACCGGGGGCTGTAAGAGGCATAATTACCCCTCCTAGGTGCAGGTTTCACGCCTACTGCACCTAGGGGAGGTCATTAGCATATTATAAAATCGTAATTTTTAGGCAAAACGGCGTACTGAGGACTATAATAGTAACTTACTGCATCAAGTGTCATTTGTGCTGACACTTGTTTTAGGTCATTTCTGGTGACAGAAACCCTTTAAAGGGGCGCTCCGCTTTGTAAAAAACTTTTTTGTAGCAAGAGTTTTCTGGGCAGCCATATTGGAGAAACACACTTCCTTCCTGTATTGTATGTATAGTCGTGGCTATATTGGAAACACACCCTGTATTGTCTGTATAGGGGCGGCCATATTGGAGACACACACTTCCTGTATTGTCGGTATAGGGGTGGCCATATTGGAGACACACACTTCCTTCCTGTATTGTCGGTATAGGGGCGCCCATATTGGAGACACACACTTCCCTTCCTGTAATTGTCTGTATAGATGTGGCCATATTGGAGACACACACTGCCTTCCTGTATTGTCTGTATAGAGGTGCCCATATTGGAGACACAAACTTCCTTCCTGTATTGTCTGTATAGGGGCGGCCATATTGGAGACACACACTTCCTGTATTGTCAGTATAGGGGCGCCCATATTGGAGACACAAACTGCCTTCCTGTATTGTCTGTATATTCTGTATAGGGCGCCCATATTGGAGACACACAGTTCCTTCCTGTATTTTCTGTATAGAGGCGGCCATATTGGAGACACACACTGCCTTCCTGTATTGTCTGTAGAGGGGCGGCCATATTGTAGACACACACTTCCTTCCTGTATTGTCTGTATAGGGGCGGCCATATTGTAGACACACACATCCTTCCTGTATTGTCTGTATAGAGGCGGCCAAATTGGAGTCACACACTTACTTCATGTATAGGAGCAGCCATACTGGAGACACACACTTCCTTTCTGTATTGTCTGTATAGAGGCAGCCATATTGGAGACACACACCTCCTTCCTGTATTGTCTGAAGAGGCAGCCATATTGTAGACTGGGTCATCTCACCGTCCAGAGCAGCTGGTCATGTGAAGTTTTCCCCATATGTAGTGGTTAATACCTACCTAGAGTGTCCCAAGGAAGAGCAACTGGTGATCTGGTCGCTCAAGGCTCACTGATGTATTTGGCCTCCAGTAGTATAATAGAGCTTTCCATAATATATATCCCCTCAAATAAGATGACTCGTCTGACTCTGTCCCAGTCTATACTGCAAAACTGATGAGATGCAGAAAACAGAACGTGACAACAATAAAAAAAATGCAAAAATATTTTCATAATAAAAATTATTGAAAATTCCTTTTCTGTTAATACGTTCCCTTTCATTAGTTTTGCATGGGTAATAAAAAAAATAGAAGTTGCAGTGTAGAATTGTGTATTGCGGGGGCCCTTTAAGAATGTGCTTATTTTCTGTTGGAATATTTGACAGAGATGGCTTTTTGTTCAAGATAAATAAGTTCATCTTTTAGAATTCCATGAAACTGTTTTGTACTGAAGTACGGAGTCGCGTCCTTGTGCCGCTATTGAATAGGTACAGGATGCGGTTGCTAGGAGACGCGAGAATAATGTGGCAATACACATGAGGGCCATATTTCCGACACGATAGAATGGAGCGTCTAAATGCCCTATTGGTTGTTAACCTTTTCTAAATCATATTTCAGAAATGTCTATGGAGTATAAAGGTGTTCCTGGCGAGGATTAATGAATGTATTAGTACCTGGCGCTCTTTGCAGTCGGCAGAAGCTGTCATTACAGACTAGATCCTTCTGCTTTATCGTCTACCTGAACTTTCTATCAATCTCATATTAGTCACATTCTCCTAGGCGACTCCATGAAGACTCTTAGGGAAAAACTTCAAGACGTTCCGATAAATGATATTGCCGCCAATGACTTGGATACAATTATATTTCAAGGGGTTTTCTGGGACTTTAACAGTCATGGCCCAAGCGATCAGCGAAAGGGGTGTCTGGGATCTAAAATCCCCCACCCTGCAACAACAGCTAAGATTGCAGACAAACTCCAATCCCAGCTGTTTGGTATGCTATGATAAAGACCTCCATTAAAGAACCCCCCCGTCAGGGATAACGACCAACAGTTTTAGACAGCTATGGACCAGACAATGAACTCAAGGACTATAAATCCATGTAAGGCTATGTTCACACCTGCCCTGCAGACTTTCGAATGATATATATGTCGGGAAGACCCTTTTATAACTCAGACGGGTACTCTGGACAGATTCTTCATGCTACGTCATGGTTTATGTTTAGAACAAAATCCATAACACAATGTGAACAGAGATTTAGGATATACCTAACAGCTGCCTGTGGCAGTAATACTTTGGCCAATCTTTATTTGCCAAAAAAAAATTTTACCAAAAAATATATCACCCAAAAAGTTTTAAAAAATACAATACCAATATCTACTTAGAAATATATACAGTTCCTTCCTCCTCTGTTGTCATTCCTGTCCCTCCAGAGGTGTCCTCCAGTGCAGTCTTATCCTGTCCCCCCCAGAGGTGTCCTCCAGTGCAGTCTTATCCTGTCCCCCCAGAGGTGTCCCTCCAGTGCATCTTATTCCTTCCCCCCCCAGTGTCTTATCCTGTCCCCCCAGTCTCCTATCCTCCAGTCCTGTTCCCCCAGAGGTGTCCTCAGTGCATCTTATCCTGTTGTCTCCTGTCCCCCCACAGTCTTACCCTGTCCCTCCAGGGTTTCTTACTCTGCAATCTTTGCCCTCTGGTGTTCGCTGCCAGTCCCGTCCCTGGAGTATGTGAGTATCCTTATGCTATGTCTGTGTGTCTGTGTTAACATGTTGGGGCCGGAGCGCTGCTCCGGTTTCCCACTTTGTATCAGCTTTAGCACGGATCCCGTTTGGGCACCCTTTAGGTGCCCGGATCCGTCCTCCTAGTGTGAAAGAGGCCTTACCTGTGTCCCTCCTCTTCAGTTTTTCGCTGTCCCTCCAGAGGAGTCCTTCTCTGCATTGTCATCCTTTCCCTCTCTTGTCATCCTCCCTCAGCAAGCTATCCTCTGTCCCTCCTGGGTTATCAAGTTTTCCCTGTCCCTCCTGGGGATATCCTTCCTCTGCAGTTTTCCCCTGTCCCCTCCTGGGTGTTCCCTCTGCAGTTCCCCCCTGTCCCTCCTGGGCAGTTTTTCCTGTCCCCTCTGCAGTTTCCCTCCTTCCCTCCCTCCTGGGGTGTCCTCCTCTGCAGTTTCCCTGTCCCTCCTGGGTGTCCTCCTCTGCAGTTTCCCCTCTGTCCCTCCTGGGGTGTCCTCCTCTGCAGTTTCCCCTTCCCTCCTAGGGTATCCTCCTCTGCAGTTTTCTACCTGCTCTCCTGGGTGTCCTCCTCTGCAGTTTTCCCTGTCTCTGCCTGGGGGTGTCCTCCTCTGCAGTTTTTACCCCCTGGTCCAGGGGCAGACTGGGAGCCTTAAAGTGGCCCTGTAAGGGTTGTTCCACATATCCAGTTATTGACAGTTATTTCCACATCAGTTATTGTCAGCCAAAACCAGGAGTGGACACTAAACAGAGATCAGATATAATGAAAAGATTTGCTCCCGTTTGGTGTTTTTGACCCGCACCTGGTTTTGGCTCACAATAACTGATGGAAATAACTGATCAAATAACTGATATGTGAACAACCCCTAAAAAATACTAAAAGTGGCCCTGTTTTGTAGTCGGGTCCAAATTGATGGAAGGCAGGGTCAGTAATACCATATTGTGGCACATTATACCACCCCAACAGAGCCAAATACCACAGTCCATCACAAAATACTGCCAGCAGCACAAAATATGTCCCCAAAAACTTCCACTGGCCAGCCGTGAGGAGAGCTCACATGGCACCCTGGGCATCAGCCCACCGGGAAATTTCCCTGTAAGGTCTATGGCCAATCCGCCCCTGCCCCTCCTGAGGTTTTCCTTTGTCCCTCACACAGTATCTAATTGACACTTGAATACATTTACATATGATAACACTGTTCAGCGCATTAATGTGTCAATCGTCCCTCCCCTGCGGTGTCTATTGGTAAATCTGATCCTGTTCCCTTCTGTGTGAATAAACGATATGTTCTCCACAGCTGTAATGTATAATGCCCTCTGGCTGTCTGCACAGTAGTAAATGTAAGTTTTGTTCTTTAGCTTTTTGGTGCTTTTTATTCTCGTTGGGCGACGGTCATCGTCCAGGAGAATATTGCAATGTCCACAAATAGCTCAGTGAGGGCCCCATGTCACAGACATTCAGTGCTGGCCTGTGAAATAGAGGAAATACCGGCTCTGATATCCTCGTTTCTCCACATTTACGGGAACTGTTTTGAAATCCTGATCAGACTGGACATTAGACGGGAATTCAGCCCGGGGAACATTTAGGACGGGTCAAGTAAACAGTGAAGATAAGGAAAGTTATAGGCATGTCCTTCCTTTGGGATGTGATCAGCAGAAAGCAGAGACCCTGCAGATTCCCAATTATTTGCACTGGAAATATTGCATGAAATGAGGCAGAAATCTTAAGTTGTCACAGACTGCTTAGACACGGGGCGGCGGTGAGGGGTAGTCAGGGTAACTGCCCATTGTGCCACTATTAAACCTGCAGTTTAATCTAGAAAATAAAAATTATAGGCGACCGACATCCACGTGACTGCTCAGATTCTGGCAAAATTCCATTCTGCATCAGAAGAAAGCCAGTGGGGGATTCAACTGCCACGATTATTGACTATGCCACAGAAAAAAACTCCACAAGATTTTTGTACGGGGTTTTTGGGCCCCCTCAGGCTCCCGAGCTTGGTAGTGACTGCTACCTGTGCACCCCTATAGCTACGCCCCTGGTGACTGCTATCTCTGCACCCCCACACTTCTATCCCAAAGTGATCATATGGTACCTTATGAGGCCAACATGTGTTTGCCCCCACTACTCTCATCTTCTACCACCCTGCAGCCTGACCTGTCTTGATTGACTAAGCAGACCTATGGGCACCATATAACCAGGGGTTCTCCGGGAATTAAGAAAATGAAAATACTCAAATATTACTTCATTATAAATATATTCCCAAATCCCTTTCATTAGTTATAATGGCTCGTTTTGTCTGGGGAGCAATCATTAGGAGAAATAAAATGGCCGCCGTCCTGTTAGTGCACACAAAACCTGTCCTAATCACACAGGAGGACAAGTTACTTCACAACACTGAGGTAAAGAGCTGCCTCATCCTCCTCCTACTTATCAGGGATTATGATCTTGAATACAGTTTAATATGATATTTAGGTGAATCTTTGTGGGAATGGAGTTCATGAGGAGACATGAAGCACAGAGAGGACGGACAGGACAGAATGTGGTAATGGAGACTGCATACAAGAGCTGCTGCTCATTATCCACATCCCCACCTCCTCTCTGTACTTCATGTCTCCTCATGAACTCCATTCCTACAGAGATTCAGCTGAAGATCTTATCATCTGTATTCAGGATCATAATCCCTGATAAGTAGGAGAGGAGGATGAGGCAGCTCTTTACCTCAGTGTTGTGAAGTAACTTGTCCTCCTGTGTGATTAGGACAGGTTCTGTGTGCACTAATAGGACGGCGGCCATTTTATTTCTCCTAATCATTGCCTTTCTCCATGGTCTTGGATTGTGGATGGAGGGAATCCCGGCCCCTGAGGTACCCGCCATGTATAAATCATCATCAGAGGATTGCATGGGAAATCTGCATTTGCCAGGGACCAATTTAGAAATTAAATTTTTGCATTGGTCTTAGTCTGGGGTGGGAGGAGGGTTGTGAGAGTGAATGTGATTTGTCTTAATACTGGGCAGATATTGGCTCCTCCACACCAGACTGAGCAATGGTCGATGTTGTCTCCTTGCCAGAGATTAGTTTGGTTTTAAAGGGGCATAAGGTGGAGAAAGTTATGACTGCCAGTTTCAAAGGCTAAAAAAGCCCAAACAGAGACAGAGACAATGGTTTTTTATCATTCCCAGTTTGCTTGCAGGGTGGGAGGGAGTGGTGAATGGTGGAAAATTAACCAGTGTACACACAGACCCTGGACTTTTAGGTGATCGCCTACACACAGAGAAGAAGCCGGCAGAAGGGTAAGGTCTACTTGTATCCTTATATTGTACATCTGGGGGGGTTCAATATAAACGGGGTATAGGTTGTAATGTTATAACATGCACTCTATCCTGCTTCTGCCTCTTTGCACCAATCATAGGGGTTTAAGGGGTGAGAGTTCTGGAGTCGCACAAGAGAACATCATGGATGTTCACGGCTCAGCTATGCACAGGACCAGCTACTCTGTAACATAGGGAACTGCATACGAGAGCCTGGAGGACACACTGTGACATACATAAATAGCATTGATGGCAATGGATCCCACAGGGTGGAAGGGTTTGTCTTTGTTTCCCCCTCTACACCCTTTTGTTGACCCATGACCCCCACTGACCCCTTAATTTCTGAAAAGGATTGTGCACTCTGGACAATCCCCTTAACAATAAGCAGATCATGGAGTCTCACCTGCTGGGACTTCCAGAGATCAGCCTTAAGGTCCCTTTACACGGGATGATGATCGAACAGAAGCGTTCCTTCCCAACAATCTGTTGATCGCTAGTGGAGGAGACCACCAATCTTTAATTTTAATTTCCCTGCAGCTCCCCCACAGGTGAAAGGAAGTATTGCATGCTGCACATTAAAATCAATGGCTTGTCAGTATATCCAGATCTTTCAGGGCAAGAGACACTCGTTGTAACCTCTCTGCAGTCTGGTCAAGAGATGGGGACCCAGATGCTGGACAGTCCCTTTAACAATGGAGGCCCTCTGGCGTGGAAAGTCCTGCTTAGTAATAGAGAATGGACCAATCAGGGCCACACATGCAGCCATGTTGGCTTCATTTATGTTACATTTGCTTTTGATGACACTGTAGTGTCTGCTTCACTATAGTCAGGGGCGTACACAAATCTCATAGAGACCCATAGTAACACTTAGTATGCCTCCACCCCCAAATGCTTTTCATTTTTTTATTAAGTGGAGTAAACTTTTAATAGTAAGAAAAAAAGTTGTACTCTGACTTCTATGTTCTTTCTATCATTTACATCAGAGAATTAGCTTAAATATATTGATAAATCTCCCCCATACAGCTCTAACATCGGATTCCCTTCATTTAGTACATGATAAAACTGGCTGCCCACAGCCACCACTAGGGGGAGCTCATGACTTAGGAATTTATATAGTTACCATTGAACATAATGAACACTGTAAAAAAAAATCTGTACACACTGAGCTCCCTCTAGTGGTGGCTGCTGGACAATGCCATGGATTTATGTCGGCAACAAAAGAACAACCATCACCTTCGATGGTCCGTCTCCATGTCAGGTAAGCTACTGACAGCCACTGCTCTTGCTCCGCCATCCCTCAAGGTCTTGAAATCCTGATGGCAGCATAGGGCAGATGTAAAGCCTTTTTTTTTTCTTTCAGCAGAAACCTCCATGGATTGCAGCATTTTTCTGGCGTGCTTGCTCTTCAGCTCCATTGTGGGGAAGGCGTCTTCGTGCTTTTGTGAGCATTATCCCTGGTCCTCCTGGTCAAGTTGTTCTAAAACCTGTGCACATGGAAGTCAGAGTAGAGCTCGGTGGGTTCAACTTCTGTAACATTTTGAGAAATGTTATCAAAATGCATTTACTTAACATTGCTTTAGTAAAGGAGATGGGAACACCTAGGGTAGGGCCCCCTCCCTGGAAGGACCCCATACAGCCCCATTGGCTGCCTCTATGGTACCCAGTGGGACTCAAAATCTAATTCCCCTATGTGGTCCCTTATGTCCATCTCTACATGGATACAGATTGCAGATCACATAGAAGACTGCAGTCAGATTTGTATCATATCTTTTACGAACAGGAATATCATATATGATGAACACTACAGAAGAAACAATTGTGAGCAGCTTTGTGTGAAGTCTGAGAGTCGATCTTGCAATGAACAGCCATGTCCAATCAACTGCCAGCTAGGAGACTTCGGTCCCTGGTCCGAGTGCGATCCGTGTCTCAAGAAGCAGGTATTTCAGTCATGGGTATATAATAATTGGGGTGGACTATGGCCATAAGGTCAGATTCACACAGAGCAATATTTTTATGTGATTGTTTAGATCGACCAAGGAGTGGATCCAAAAATGAGGATTAGAAGTTTTTTGTTCATAATTTTCCTCCAATCTTGTATTTCTGTAAAAGAAAAAACAATTCTGAAACTACAGTGTAAACCAGGCCTCATGTGCATTTAACCTTATAATATATCACTATAAGGCTCCATTCACACGTCCTGATAATGTGTCCTGATTCATTTTCAATGGGGCCGCAAAAGATGCAGACGGCACACAGTGTGCCGTCCGCATCCGCACTTCCGGTCCGCGGCCCCGCAAAAAAATAGAACATGTCCTATTCTTGTCCGCAGCCTTGTCCGGACAAGAAAAGGCATTTCTATTATAGACCCGGTCCGCAAAATGCGGAATTCATATGGCCGGTGTCCGTGTTTTGCGGATCCGCAATGACATACGGACGTGTGAATGAAGCCTAATCTGGACAAAGGAGTTTGTAGGGAGCAGAGGAGCCTAGAGAGGGAAGAGTGGTCTGAATGTATACAGAAAAGTCTGGAAGGAGCTGAGGAGTGTGGAGGGGAAAAAAGGAGCCTGGATGTATACAGAGAAGTCTGGAGGGAGCAGAGTCTGGAGTTATACAGAGAAGTCTGGAGGGAGCAGAGTCTGGAGTTATACAGAGAAGTCTGGAGGGAGCAGAGGAGTCTGCTTGGGAAATAGGAGTCTGGTGGGAATAGAGTATGGTGGGGAAAGAAGAGTCTGGTGGGAATAGAGAAGTATGGTGTGGACAGAAGAGTCAGGAGGAGACAGAGGTGTCTAGAGGTATACAGAGAAGTCTGGAGGGAGCAGAGTAGCCTGAAGAGGACAGAGGCGTCTGGAGAGGACAGAGGAGTCTGAAGGGGGCAAAGAGACGTGGAGGCAGGGGCGTAGCTATAGGGGAAGCAGGGGAAGCGGCTGCTTTGGGGCCCAGACTCACAAGGGGCCTGCTCAGGAGGAATACTAAAAGATTTTATTGTCAGGGCCCCCTCAACAGTATTATACAATGACATTATATATAGTATATACGTGTAGGAAACGGACGGAGCGGCTGCCGGGCCTCGTCTGAGAGAGCAGTTTTGACCAGCCACAGGAGTGGGGGATGCGCGAGTTGGGGGTTGCGAAGAAGTTGCTGAAGGGGGGCCCCATTCTAAAATTTGCTGTGGGGCCCGGTCAGTTGTAGTTACGCCACTGCGTGGAGGCAACAGAAAAGTCTGGAGTGAACGGAGAAAGAGGGATTGGACTGAATGGACTTAGAAAGAGTGATTGGGAGGGTACAGAGGAGTCTGAAGGGGGCAGAGAAAGAGTGATTGGGAGGGTACAGAGGAGTCTGAAGGGGGCAGAGAAAGAGTGATTGGGAGAGTACAGAGGGGACAGAAGAGCCTGGTGGGGACAGAGGAATCTGGAGGGGACAGAGGAATCTGGAAGGGGCAGTGGAACAGAATAGTCTGCGAGGGATATAGTCTCAACAGAGGAGTCTGGTGAGGACAAAGGGGTCTGGAGGGGACAAAGAGTCTGGACAGAGGTATCTGGAGGGAACAGAGGAGCCTTGAGTGGCAAGAGGAGTCTGGAGGGGACAGAGATGTCCTAGGGAAACAGAAGAGTCTAGAGGGGACAGAGGAGCTTGGAGGGAACAAAGAAGTATGGAGTATTTTGGACAGTATGTGGACATTGGGTCTGGAGGGAACACAGGGGTCTCAACAGAGGATTAAGAAGGGGATATGAGTCTTGACAGAGCAGGGGGCAAAGAGATGGTGAGGCAACAGAAAAGTCTGGAGTGGACAGTGAAAGAGGGATTTTGAAAGTATAGAGGGGTCTGGAGAGGACAGAGGAGTCTGGAGAGAGCAGAGGGGTCTGGACAGAAATATATATGGAGGGAACAGAGGAGCCTGCGAGGACAGATGAGTCTTTGCAGAGGAGTCTGGAAGGGACAAAGTTATCTGGAGGGGATAGAGGTCTTTTGATGGGACAAAGAGGTCTAGAGGGACAGAGGAGTCTTTGGGGGAAAAATGGGTCAGGAGGAGATGAAAACAAGAGTGTTGCCATTCACTGACAGCAAACACATATCTTAAAAAAATGGTGAAGAATTGAAATGCACAATTGATTAGAAAGATGTAGAACTTTTCAGTTTATACAGAGATTTACTCTTTATATATACGGGGGTGGGAATACCTCTTTAATACCGCAGCATACCTCCCAAGTGTCCCTCTTTTGGAGGGACAGTCCCTCTTTTTGACCCATGTCCTCTGTCCCTCTTTGATCCTTAAATGTCCCTCTTTTTGACCTGGGGAATTAATGCATAAATGTGCATTAATAAATTTACTAAATTGCTCCTTACTAAAGTGTTTGTATGGTTTCTACCTATAAATTAGGCCACAACTTCATTATTTGGTGCAATTTGTACCTTAAAATATCTATAATCTGATGATTTATGTGCTAATATTTATATGGACATTGAAACGCAAGAAAAAAATTGTCGCATGGGCTCCAGTAATTATGTTTTGGGTGGAGCTAGAGGCGTGGCCTAGTATGAAAAAAACTGCTTTGATGTGCACCGCACACATTGTCCCTCTTTGCAATTTTCAAAAGTTGGGAGGTATGCCGCAGTACGGTGTATGAACAGCTCCATATTTATTACCCTGTTGCATCCGGTACCAGCAGATTTACTTTTGAAGAGCAGGTTCTCATTGAAATGGGAATGGTTCTTCAATAAAACAGAATATCTCCGTTCACAGGAAATATAACGGCATATTTACCGTCTATACCCTTCAGGGCGTGTGGAAAGCTGGGTGATGTCCCAGTGTATGCCGTATATTTACTGATTATTTTTTTTCCATGTCCTGCTCCTTAATGTACCTTTATATTTCCAGTTCCGGGTTCGATCTTTACAGCGCCCCTCTCAGTTTGGAGGTCAGAGCTGCGCAGGACAGTTATCAGACTCCCGGCCATGTATCCCAACCAAACTGTGTAACATTGAGGAAGCAGACTGCACGAAAAAGTTCCAATGTGACAGCGGTAAGACAAGGGTGACCACAATATAAGATAGATATGTGACATCACATGGACAAACCATTCTCATAAACCAAAAAAACGTGTAATACTCCATTTCCCCTGTGGGGGCGGTGCAGAGGAATTGAACATTTTCTTTCAGGTTCTTCCAGAGATTACAGGTCAAGTAGTGGAGGAAAACTTTGACCAGCTTATCTTCAGGGACAGACACAGTTCCAGCACTACTAGCAGCCAGACCCCAGGGGTAGTATACACTTCCCAGGGTACCCAAGGCCTTATAGATGAACAGTCCCACAAACCATCCCATGAGTGATTATAAGCCATGAACAGGTCCCAATATCGTGGAAACATCACTGATGATGACGTCATCAACAAGATTGTCACTGGCTACCATTTGTATGCGGTGACCTCATAGCAGTAGTAACATCAGTAACATCATATTGCAACACAAATCATACATGCAATATGAAGATAAAAGGAGATGCCCTAACATACAGAATTAGACTGACAAAGGATCCCTTCATCACTCCCTAAAATTAATACAGACCCCAGACCAGATCATGTAAGGAAATATGAGCCCCCTAAAATACAAAATACATATAGACCTCGAGGTAGACCCCCCTCAAATATAAGCATAGACCCCAGATCAGACACCTCAAATAAATATAAACCCCAGAAACAAATATAGACCACACGACCTTAGCAGATACCAGACTCCCATTGTACAGACACTAGACCAGACACATAGTCAGTCCCCTTTCCTCATTCTTGCAGTCCTCTGCAGGGGAGGTGCACAAGCATGAAGAGGTGAGTGTCCAGGAGATTTGCAGCTTTATTCTAGGATAATTGTTGAGTATCCAGAAAACAATTATTACAATACTGTAGTATATAAAAAAGACGTTCACACACAGCCACATCTAAGAAGTATAAAGAAGCTTCATGTCTGTATTATGTAGGAATCAATCAGAAAAATATCATGGCATGCGTGTTCCATTGGATGCCATAATATAGAGACCTAAGGAAGCATTGCTTCATGGCTAGAAATATGTCAGGTCTGGGGTCTGATTAAATATAGGAACTGGTCTGGAGTAGTCTGATTAATATAGGGGTCTGGTCTGAGGTCTGATTTATATAGGATTCTGGTCTGAGGTCTGATTTATATAGTTGTCATGTCTGGGGTGTGATTTATATAGGAGTCTGGTATGGAGTCTGATTAACATAGGGGTCTGGTCTGAGGTCTGATTAATATAGGGGACTGGTCTGGGGTGGGATTTATATAGGGGTCTGGTCTGGTGTTTGATTAATAAAGGTGTCAGGTCTGGGATTTAATTAAATGTTGGAGTCTGGTCTAGAATTGTATTAATATTGGAGACTAGTCTGGGATCTGATTTATGTAGGACTCTGGTCTGGGGTCTGATTAACATGTGGGATTTGGTCTGGGGTCGGATTAATATAGGGGTCTGGTCTGGAGTCTGATTTATATGGGAGTCTGTGTGAGTTCTCATTAATGTAGGGGGTCTGTTCTGGGGCATGATTATTATAGAGGTCTAATTAATACAAGGGTTTGTTCTAAAATATGATTAATATAGGTGTTTGGTCTGATGGTCTAGAGTCTGATTAATATAGGGGTCTGGTTTAAAATATGATTAATATAGGTGTTTGGTCTGATGGTCTAGAGTCTGATTAATATAGGGGTCTGGTTTAAAATATGATTAATATAGAGGCCTGGTCTGAGGTCTGATTAATATAGGAGTTTGGTCTGGGGTCTGATAGGGTCTGATTAATGTATGGGTTTGTTTGAAAATATGACTAATATAGAGGATCTGGTCTGGGTCTGATTAATATAGATGTCTGAACTGGGTCTGACTAATATAGGGGTCTGGTTTTAGGTCTAATTAAAATAGGTGTCTGGTCTGGAGTCTGATTAATATAGGGTTCTGGGGTCTGGTCTAGCATATATTTAATATAGGGGTCTGAGTAATACAGGGGTCTGATCTAAGGTCTGATTAATATGGGGGTCCAGGGTCTGATTAATATCGGAGTCAGGTCTGGGGTCTGATTAATATAGTGGTCTTGTCTGTGGTCTGATTAATATAGGGGTCTTGTCTGGGGCCTGATTAATATAGGGGTCTGGTCTGGGGTCTGATTAATATAGATATCTGGACTGGGGTCTGATTAATATAGGAGTCTGGTTTTAGGTCTAATCAAAATAGGTGTCTGGTCTGGAGTCTGATTGATATAGGGTTCTTGGGTCTGGTCTAACATATAATTAATATAGGGGCCTGAGTAATATAGGGGTCTGATTAATAAAGGGGTCCAGGGTCTGATAATATTGGAGTCTGGTCTGGGGTCTGATTAATATAGTGGTCTTGTCTGTGGTCTGATTAATATAGGGGTCTTGTCTGGCACCTGATTAATATAGGGGTCTGGTCTGGGGCCTGATTAATATAGGGGTCTTGTCTGGGGTCTGATTAATATAGAGGTCTGGTCTAAGGTGTGAGATCATGAGGAGAGGGGCAGAAAATACTACATAAATAAAACTGTGAAGGTCCCATGTGGTGAGTACCAAAAAGTATTGGTCCTTTTCTTTGGACTAGCCACTGATGGCAGCCCTGAGAACAGCTACAGTATTTGCAGCAGTTTAGCAGTAGGTTCTAGGTAGGTGACACCGGTCACAATTACCTTCTCTTGTCTACATTGTTGCCGGTAAAGTTTTGCCTGAGTTTCCATCTCGCGCTTGTCCCTTTTGTTAACATTATTTTCCTACTACTTTAAATGCGCATCTTCAGAAAACAAACTGTTTACTTGGAGGAAGCGGCGATAACCCACCGAGACATCAGCGAGCATCTGTTCAGTGCAAGAAGAAGCCGCTCGTCTGTTCCTTTTGTGATAATTACTACACTCACCTCTGATGTTTCTGGACAGGAAGGGAACAGTCAGATCCATCAAAGATATCACTGATTTGGATAATCTCATTTCCCAGCAGATGCTGACAAACCGTGCCAGAACGAAAAGAAACAGTTACATGTTTGTTTCCTTCATTTGCCCAAATAACTTGTAAACGTAGTCCATGCAATGCATTAATTACAATTAATGGGAAAATTTACTAAAATGAAATAGATTAAAGAAACTTTAATCATAGAACATCACATTACCCATATTATGATTATAACTGAGAAATATATTAAAATCATCTTCACTTGTCCCAGAAGATCAGGCACATCCCCCTTCTCCTCCTTACTGCCCTGTGTCTACCCAGAAGACAACTTGCTGCAGCAAGAAAGTACTGCATACAGATATATACAGTCACCACTAGAGGGAGCTCAGGAGATTACTACATACAGATATATACAGCCACCACTAGAGGGAGCTCAGGAGATTACTGCATACAGATATATACAGCCACCACTAGAGGGAGCTCAGGAGATTACTGCATACAGATATATACAGCCACCACTAGAGGGAGCTCAGGAGATTACTGCATACAGATATATACAGCCACTACTAGAGGGAGCTCAGGAGATTACTACATACAGATATATACAGCCACCACTAGAGGGAGCTCAGGAGATTACTGCATACAGATATATACAGCCACCACTAGAGGGAGCTCAGGAGATTACTACATACAGATATATACAGCCACCACTAGAAGGAGCTCAGGAGATTACTACATACAGATATATACAACCACCACTAGAGGGAGCTCAGGAGATTACTACATACAGATATATACAGCGACCACTAGAGGGAGCTCCGGAGATTACTGCATACAGATATATACAGCCACCACTAGAGGGAGCTCAGGAGATTACTGCATACAAATATATACAGCCACCACTAGAGGGAGCTCAGGAGATTACTGCATACAGATATATACAGCCACCACTATAGAGAGCTCAGGAGATTACTGCATACAGATATATACAGCCACCACTAGAGGGAGCTCAGGAGATTACAACATACAGATATATACAGCCACCACTAGAAGGAGCTCAGGAAATTACTACATACAGATATATACAACCACCACTAGAGGGAGCTCAGGAGATTACTACATACAGATATATACAGCGACCACTAGAGGGAGCTCCGGAGATTACTGCATACAGATATATACAGCCACCACTAGAGGGAGCTCAGGAGATTACTGCATACAAATATATACAGCCACCACTAGAGGGAGCTCAGGAGATTACTGCATACAGATATATACAGCCACCACTATAGAGAGCTCAGGAGATTACTGCATACAGATATATACAGCCACCACTAGAGGGAGCTCAGGAGATTACTACATACAGATATATACAGCCACCACTAGAGGGAGCTCAGGAGATTACTACATACAGATATATACAGCCACCACTAGAGGGAGCTCAGGAGATTACTACATACAGATATATACAGCCACCACTAGAGGGAGCTCAGGAGATTACTACATACAGATATATACAGCCACCACTAGAGGGAGCTCAGGAGATTACTACATACAGATATATACAGCCACCACTAGAGGGAGATTAGCAGCTTTCTGCTTACCCATTTAAATGATATGGGCTCTATATGGCAGTATTATAGATATATACAGTACAGACCAAAAGTTTGGACACACCTTCTCATTCAAAGAGTTTTCTGTATTTTCATGACTATGAAAATAGTAGATTCACACTGAAGGCATCAAAACTATGAATTAACACATGTGGAATTATATACTTAACAAAAAAGTGTGAAACAACTGAAAATATGTCTTATATTCTAGGTTCTTCAAAGCAGCCACCTTTTGCTTTGATTACTGCTTTGCACACTCTTGGCATTCTCTTGATGAGCTTCAAGAGGTAGTAACCTGAAATGGTATTCCAACAGTCTTGAAGGAGTTCCCAGAGATGCTTAGCACTTGTTGGCCCTTTTGCCTTCACTCTGCGGTCCAGCTCACCCCAAACCATCTCGATTGGGTTCAGGTCTGGTGACTGTGGAGGCCAGGTCATCTGGTGTAGCACCCCATCACTCTCCTTCTTGGTCAAATTGCCCTTACACAGCCTGGAGGTGTGTTTGGGGTCATTGTCCTGTTGATAAATAAATGATAGTCCAACGAAACGCAAACCGGATGGAATAGCATGCCGCTGCAAGATGCTGTGGTAGCCATGCTGGTTCAGTATAAATCCCCAACAGTGTCACCAGCAAAGCCCCCCCACACCATCACACCTCCTCCTCCATGCTTCACGGTGGGAACCAGGCATGTAGAGTCCATCCGTTCACCTTTTCTGCGTCGCACAAAGACACGGTGGTTGGAACCAAAGATCTCAAATTTGGACTCATCAGACCAAAGCACAGATTTCCACTGGTCTAATGTCCAATCCTTGTGTTCTTTAGCCCAAACAAGTCTCTTCTGCTTGTTGCCTGTCCTTAGCAGTGGTTTCCACCATGAAGGCCTGCTGCACACAGTCTCCTCTTAACAGTTGTTGTAGAGATGTGTCTGCTGCTAGAACTCTGTGTGGCATTGACCTGGTCTCTAATCTGAGCTGCTGTTAACCTGCCATTTCTGAGGCTGGTGACTCGGATGAACTTATCCTCCGCAGCAGAGGTGACTCTTGGTCTTCCTTTCCTGGGCGGTCCTCATGTCAGCCAGTTTCTTTGTAGCGCTTGATGGTTTTTGCGACTGCACTTGGGGACACTTTCACAAGTTTTCCCAATTTTTCGGACTGACTGACCTTCATTCCTTAAAGTAATGATGGCCACTCGTTTTTCTTTACTTAGCTGCTTTTTTCTTGCCATAATACAAATTCTAACAGTCTATTCAGTAGGACTATCAGCTGTGTATCCACCTGACTTCTGCCCAACACAACTCATGGTCCCAACCCCATTTATAAGGCAAGAAATCCCACTTATTAAACCTGACAGGGCACACCTGTGAAGTGAAAACCATTTACAGGTGACTACCTCTTGAAGCTCATCAAGAGAATGCCAAGAGTGTGCAAAGCAGTAAACAAAGCAAAAGGTGGCTACTTTGAAGAACCTAGAATATAAGACATATTTTCAGTTGTTTCACACTTTTTTGTTAAGTATATAATTCCACATGTGTTAATTCATAGTTTTGATGCCTTCAGTGTGAATGATATGTTATGTGAGCTGCAATTATGAGCTAAATGGTCTAAAAATGGCAAGTGGCATGGGGCCCTATGTTACATGTTGCCCATAAAACATGATGAATTTATTATATATATATATTTTGTATACAGGTCGCTGCATTGACCCCAAGCTGAAGTGTAATGGAGACAATGACTGTGGGGACAATTCAGATGAGAGGGGCTGCAGGAGAAAAATCGAGCCCAAAAGAAGCTTTGAGAACATCCCCGGGTCGCAGCTGATGGGAAATGGGTAAAACATAGACACATTGTCTGATTTCTCCATAGATAGAAATAAATGGACCTAAGATGGATGAAGGCAGTCCCAGCCCAGTAATATTGGGGTGCTCCCAGCACATCACACCCTCAGTCAATATACCTGCCTGATATAACTCCATGTTTCATGTTTAGGTATAACTACTTGTCCGGGGAGAGTCGGGGCGAGATCCTTGATAACTCATTTTTTGGAGGAAGACGTGAAACAGTTTCTGGGAATGGAACGGGACCAAATAGGAAGTTATATCGGCTGCCTGCAAATGTGGAAAGCATCACATTTCAGGTGAGCACCTCTCTTATTGAATTTTGTCCAAGTGTACTGGAGAATTGTTTCCATATCCTTCACCTTCCAGGAGCTTGTAGGAGATCTGTGAATGTTCAGGAACCTCCTCAACCACTAAACAGTCCATCTAGTGTAATACAGTAAATAGGGGATAGAAGCTGAAGAGGAGATGGGGAGATGAACTGAAGAGGAGGAGGTGAGAGGAGAGGAGGAGGAAGGGAGAGGAGCTGAAGAGGAGGGGAGAGGAGATGAAGTGGAGAAGAACAGATGAAGAGGAGGAGGGGAGAAGGGGAGAGGAGGTGAAGAGGAGGAGGGAAAGGAGGTGAAGAGAAGGAGGGGAGAGTATGTGAAGAGGAGCACATGAGAGGAGGTAAAGAGGATGAGGGAGAAGAGAAGGAGGGAGAGGGGAGGGAGGGGAGAGAAGCTGAAGAGGAGGAGTGGAGAGGAGCTGAAGAGGAGGGGAGAGGAGATGAAGAGGAGGAAGGGATAGGAACTGAAGGAGGGGAGAGGAACTGAAGAGGAGGAGGGAAGCGGAGGAGATGAGGGAGGGGAGAGGAGGTGAAGAGGAGCAAGGGAGAGGAAATGAAGAGGAGGATGGAGAGGAGATGAGGAAGAGGAGCAAGGGAGAGGAGGTGGAGAGGAGGTGGAGAGGAGCAGGGGAGAGGAAATGAAGAGAAGGAGGGAGAGAAAGTAAAGCGAAGGAAGGGAGAGTATGTGAAGAGGGGAGAGGAGCTGAAGAGGAGGAGTGGAGAGTTGTGAAAAGGAGGGGAGAGAAAATGGAGGAGGAAGGGAGAGGAACTGAAGATGGAGAGAGGAGATAAAAAGGAGGAGGGAAGTGGAGCAAAGGAGGTGAAGAGGAGGGGAAAGGAGCTGAAGAGGAGGAAGAGAATGAAGATGAAGAAGAGGAGGGGAGAGGAGGTGACGAGAAGGAGGGCAGAGGAGATGAAAAAGAGGAGGAGAGAGGAGCTGAAGTGGAGTAGGGGAGAAAACATAAATAGGAGAAGAGCTGAAGAGGAGGGGAGAGGAGATGACTAAGTGGAAGGTAGAGGAGCTGAATTGGAGAAGGGCAGTTGAAAAGGAGGAGGGGAGGAGGTGAAGAGGAGCAGGGTAGAGGAACTGAAGAGGAGGAGGTGAAGAGAAGGAGGGTAGAGGAGGTGAAGAGGAGCAGGGGAGAGGAAATGAAGAGGAGGAGGGGGAAGTAAAGAGAAGGATGGGAGAGGAGGTGAAGAGGAGGAGGTGAGAGGAGATGAAGAGACAGAAAGTGAAGAGGAGGAGGAGAGAGGAGCTTAAGAGGAGGGGAGAGGAGGTGAAGAGAAGGGGGAGTGGAGATGAAGAGGGGTTGGAGAGATGAAGTGAAGAGGAGGAGGAGAGAGGAAGTGAAGAGGAGGAGGATAGAGGAGCTGAAGAGGAGGGGAGAGGAGGTGAAGGGGAGCTGGGGAGAGGAGATGAAAAAGTGTAGGAGAGAGGAACTGAAGAGGAGGATGGGAGAGGAGATGAAGAGGAGGAGGGGAAAGGAGAGGAGCTGAAGAGAAGGATAGAGGAGATGAAGAAGAGGAGGGGATAGAAGCTGAAGAGGAGAAGGTGAGAAGAGGTTTAGAGGAGCAGAAGAGAGGAACTGTATAGAGGCGGCCATATAGAGCTGTCACTATATCATCCGTGTAATGATAATGAGATGACTCTGCTTATCTCGTCCCATTCTACACAGCATATAAGTATGACAAGTAAGCTGAAGGTAACAGGATGTATCAGCCTATTGTGTGCTCTAGTGGCCAGTGTGAGAACTGCAATATATCAAGATCTTTTTATACAGGTTAAAACAAACGGATCTGCCTAATAAGACATTGTCCGATGACCGATTCCTTTCCAGTGCTTCCATTATTCTGTGTAGACCATGGATAAAACTCATATGTGTATTGTCCTTTTAACAGACGAAAGACGAGGAAGATGATGTGTCCTCTGATTTCTACAACGGTCTCATCAATTTCGCTCATTCCAGTAGCCAGTCTGGCAGTTATCAGGGGTCAGGACGCAGATCTAGTGGAATTCCCATATTATTCAGTTCTCGAAGTAACACCAAAAGGACGTCCTCCTCATCCTTTAAGGAAGCCTTACAAGCCTCTTATAAGAAGGTAAAACAATGAGTGAATTCTGTGGGGTGAATGACTGTAGAGGAGACGCCCTATATCTGCTGTTTGGGGCCCCAATCTGTGTGCCTATGAAAGCATTAGGATGCTTTCACACAGTCAGTTTTTGGCCAGTGTTTGATCAGTGATTTACATCAGTGATTGTGAGCTGAAACCAGGTGCAGATCAGAAACACCATACACAAGTGAAGCCATGCAGGCTCAGTACCCGGCTTGACCCAGACAGATATTTAAACATTGATAAATTATAACTTTTATTTAAACGAATTGAAACTCAGTTTATTGTGAGATAGACAAACACGTATTGAAAATAAGCTGTTCCTCGTGTCCAATATCTGATGTCTTTGTATTTAATTGCTGATAGCAGGGATGTGCACTCTCCCTGCTAAATCACATAGGGGCTGGTGGTCAGTTGCAACGGAATAAACCAAAAAGTAAACAAAAGGGACCCCCCCCCCCGTCTAAAAATATATAAACAGGAACGCCGTTCCTGATTTTTATTAGTGATGAATGCATAACTCAGTTCATTGATGATACAATAATATAGCAATCACTGTGGTGTCCCTACTGCTCATGTGTGATAGACATAAAGTATGATACAGTGACCATATTAAACATCAGAGAAGGTGAAAGCCTCATTAAAGGGGTTCTCCGGGAATAAAAAAAATTGAAAATACTTAATATTACTTCATTATAAATATATTCCCAAATACCTTTCATTAGTTATAATGGCTCGTTTTGTCTGGGGAGCAATCATTAGGAGAAACAAAATGGCCGCCGTCCTATTAGTACACACAGAACCTGTCCTAATCACACAGGAGGACAAGTTACTTCACAACACTGAGGTAAAGAGCTGCCTCATCCTCCTCTCTGCTCTGCTTGTCAGGGATTATGATCCGGAATACAGGTGATAAGATCTTCAGCTGAATCTCTGTAGGAATGGAGATCATGAGGAGACATGAAGTACAGAGAGGACGGACAGGACAGACTGTGGTAAAGGAGACTGTATACAAGAGCTGCTGCTCATTATGCACATTCTCACCTCCTCTCTGTACTTCATGTCTCCTCATGAACTCTATTCCTTCAGAGATTCAGCTGAAGATCTTATCATCTGTATTCAGGATCATAATCCCTGACGAGCAGAGCAGAGAGGAGGATGAGGCAGCTCTTTACCTCAGTGTTGTGAAGTAACTTGTCCTCCTGTGTGATTAGGACAGGTTCTGTGTGTACTAATAGGACGGCGGCCATTTTATTTCTCCTAATGATTGTTCCCCAGACAAAAAGAACCATTATAACTAATGAAAGGTATTTGGGAATATATTTATAATAAAGTAATATTTAAGTATTTTCATTTCTTAATTTCTGGAGAACCCCTTTATGTCCTTGAGGGCTCAGACTGTCCAACCTATAGAGCCGCTTGGTTTCTTCTTGTAATAGAATTTTATCTAGATTGCCTTTTCTAGCCCCAAGTGATTTCTTACAGATGCCCCAAAACCTGAGACATCTGGGGTCACCTGCATGAAATTGTCTAAGGCTTCTTTGACACTGGCGTTATTGCTGGATCCGGCAGGGTTCAGCAATAACGCTTCCGTTACTGATAATACAATCATCTGCATCCATTATGAACGGATCCGGTTGTTTTATCTTTAACATCGCAGGGACAGATCCGTCATGAACTCCATTGAAAGTCAATGGAGGATGGATCCGTTCACCATTGTGTCACACCGAACGGATTGTCCCCATTGACTTGCATTGGGGGTCATGACGGATCCATCTTGGTGCGGATCCCCAGGACGGAGAGAAAACTGCAGCATGCTGCGGTTTGTTCTCCGGTCTGGAGACGGAACGGAATGCTTTTAGGAGCGCTCCGTTCTGTTCAGTTCAGTTTTGTCCCCATTGACAATGAATGGGGACAAAACTGAAGCGTGTTTTTCCGGTATTGAGCCCCTATGACGGAACTCAATACCGGAAAAAAAGAATGCTAGTGTGAAAGTAGCCTAACATGTCTGGAAATTGCAGTATCTGCTTTTGTGTTGATGCTGCTAATCTGCTGACAGATACCACGTCTGAACTCTTGAGTTGTTTTTCCCACGTAGATCTTTTGACGGGGACATTGAGCGATGTAAATAATGCCTCTCTAATTTGGTATTGTTTGTTATCCAAAGACATCAGATATTGGACACAAGGAGACGTTTATTTTTATACCTCTTTGTCTAGCTAAACAATAATACGATTAAATAAAAGTTATATTCTATCAATAGGTAAATATCTGTCTGGGTCAAGCCGGGTACTGAGCCTGCATGGCTTAATCTGTGTATGGTGTAAATATACCCTCCATTGTTGTGTGTACACAGGTCAGAAACACCAAGCGGGGGCGAGTACTTCCCGTATACCTTATCTCTGTGTAGGCTGCCCTGGCCGTTGGGGTAAATAAGGCAGGATCACACCTCTCACCTGGCTGGGTTTTTCTTTCTTGGAGGATTGCACCTCCCTCTATTCTAGCAGTGCATTTTTTAAGGTGCATTCACACAACTGCATATATTTTGCAATCTGTAAAAAATGATGACAGATGACATCGGAGTGACGTCTACATAGTAACATAGTTTATAAGGCCGAAAAAAGACATCTGTCCGTCCATCCAGTTTTTCCTGTTATCCTACAAGTTGTTCCAGAGGAAGGCAAAAAACCCCTGTGAGGTAGAAACCAATTTTCCTCACTTTAGGGAAAAAAATTCCTTCCCGACTCCAATCAGACATCAGAATAACTCCCTGGATCAACAACCCCTCTCTAGTAACTATAACCTGCAATATTATTACCTCCAGAAATACATCCAGGCCCCTCCTGATCTCTTATAGTGAACTTACCATCACCACCTCCTCAGGGAGAGAGTTCCATAGTCTCACTGCTCTTACCGTAAAGAATCCTCTTCTATGTTTGTGTACAAACCTTCTTTCCTCCAGACGCAGAGGATGTCCCCTCGTCACAGTCACAGTCCTGGGGATAAATAGATGATGGGAGAGATCTCTGTACTGACCCCTGATATATTTATACATAGTTATTACATCTCCCCTCAGTCGTCCCTAATTTTGATCATCTTTCTGGGTCCTGTAGTCCACCCATTCCAGTTATTACTTTAGTTGCCCTCCTCTGAACCCTCCTCAGCTCTGCTATGTCTGCTTAGCTTAATTTTTTTTTTACATTGTAACAGTGTCCATTCTAGTCTGCAAAACAAGCAACAATAGGACATGTTTTTTTTTTCCGCGTTACTGCAGAACAGACATATGGATGTGGACGGCACACAGTGTGTTGTCAGTTTTTCTTGTGGACACATAGAAATGAATGTGGACCAAAAATATGGTTATGTGAATGAGGCCTAGATATGAGAGATAGATATATAGATAGATAATTAGATAGATAGATAATAGATAGATACAATGTATCAGCAGTATATTACTATAAACCTGTTTTCCTTCTAGAATTCTAACTTCATTCGAATCCATAAAGTGATCTCGGTGTCAGAATTCCAAATGAAGCCGGACAATCTGTGGCTGTCGGACGTCTTCCTGCGAGCTCTGAATCATCTGCCCTTGGAATACAACTATCCGCTCTACAGCAGAATATTTGATGATTTTGGCACTCATTACATCACAGCGGGCTCCATGGGTGGATCGTATGACCTCCTCTACCAGTATAGTGCGGAGGAGCTGAAGAATTCAGGTACTAATTCGGAACTGGACTCCTGCTCCACCTCTGGACTGGACTCCTGCTCCACCTCTGGACTGGACTCCTGCTCCACCACTGGACTGGACTCCTGCTCCACCACTGGACTGGACTCTGCTCCCACTGGACCTGCTCCACCACTGGACTGGACTCCTGCTCCTCCACTGGACTGGACTCCTGCTCCACCACTGGACTGGACTCCTGCTCCACTCCCTTCTGGACTGGACTCCTACTCTACCTCTGGACTGGACTCCTGCTCCACCACTGGACTGGACTCCTGCTCCCACCACTGGACTGGACTCCTGCTCCACCACTGGACTGGACTCCTGCTCCACCACTGGACTGGACTCCTGCTTCACCACTGGACTGGATTCCTGCTCCACCACTGGACTGGACTCCTGCTCCACCACTGGACTGGACTCTGGACTCCTGCTCCACCAGTGGACTGGACTCCACTCCACTCTGGACTGGACTCCTACTCCACCTCTGGACTGGACTCCTACTCCACCTCTGACTGGACTCCTGCTCCACCAGTGGACTGGACTCCTGCTCCACCAGTGGACTGGACTCCTGCTCCACCTCTGGACTTGACTCCTGCTCCACCTCTGGACTTGACTCCTGCTCCACCACTGGACTGGACTCCTGCTCCACCACTGGACTGGACTCCTGCTCCACCACTGGACTGGACTCCTGCTCCATCTCTGGACTGGACTCCTGCTCCACCTCTGGACTGGACTCCTGCTCCACCTCTGGACTGGACTCCTGCTCCACCTCTGGACTGGACTCCTGCTCCACCAGTGGACTGGACTCCTGCTCCACTACTGGACTGGACTCCTGCTCCACCTCTGGACTGGACTCCTGCTCCACCAGTGGACTGGACTCCTGCTCCACCTCTGGATTGGACTCCTGCTCCACCTCTGGATTGGACTCCTGCTTCACCTCTGGACTGGACTCCTGCTTCACCACTGGACTGGACTCCTGCTCCACATCTGGACTGGACTCCTGCTCCACTACTGGACTAGACTCCTGCTCCACATCTGGACTGGACTCCTGCTCCACCTCTAGACTGGACTCCTGCTCCACCTCTAGGACTGGACTCCTGCTCCACCTCTGGACTGGACTCCTGCTCCACCTCTGGACTGGACTCCTGCTCCACCTCTGGACTGGACTTCCTGCTCCACCTCTGGACTGGACTCCTGCTCCACCTCTGGACTGGACTCCTGCTCCATCACTGGACTGGACTCCTGCTCACCTCTGGACTGGACTCCTGCTCCACCACTGGACTGGACTCCTGCTCCACCACTGGACTGGACTTCCTGCTCCACCTCTGGACTGGACTCCTGCTCCACCTCTGGACTGGACTCCTGCTTCACCACTGGACTGGACTCCTGCTCCACATCTGGACTGGACTCCTGCTCCACTACTGGACTGGACTGACTCCTGCTCCACCACTGGACTGGACTCCTGCTCCACCACTGGACTGGACTCCTGCTCCACCACTGGACTGGACTCCTGGACTCCACCAGTGGACTGGACTCCTGCTCCACTCTCTGGACTGGACTCCTGGCTCCACCACCACTGGACTGGACTCCTGCTCCACTCCTGCTCCCCTCTGGACTGGACTCCTGCTCCACCAGTGGACTGGACTCCTGCTCCACCTCTGGACTGGACTCCTGCTCCACCTCTGGACTGGACTCCTGCTCCACCTGGACTGGACTGGACTCCTGCTCCACCAGTGGACTGGACTCCTGCTCCACACTCTGGACTGGACTCCTGCTCCACCTCTGGACTGGACTCCTGCTGCTCCACTACTGGACTGGACTCCTGCTCCACTACTGGACTGGACTCCTGCTCCACTACTGGACTGGACTGGACTCCTGCTCCACCTCTGGACTGGACTCCTGCTCCACCTCTGGACTGACTCCTGCTTCACCTCTGGACTGGACTCTGGACTGACTCCTGCTCCACCACTGGACTGGACTGGACTCCTGCTCCACCACTGGACTGGACTCCTGCTCCACCTCTGGACTGGACTCCTGCTCCACCTCTGGACTGGACTCCTGCTCCACCAGTGGACTGGACTCCTGCTCCACCAGTGGACTGGACTCCTGCTCCACCAGTGGACTGGACTCCTGCTCCACCAGTGGACTGGACTCCTGCTCCACCACTGGACTGGACTCCTGCTCCACCACTGGACTGGATTCCTGCTCCACCACTGGAGATTACATGGGGATAGATACAATGTAACAAGACATATTTGTATTATATGAGGTTACTGTAGTTCACATTCCAGGCTCTTAGCTCGGCACATTAGATTTTTGAGGGTGTTACCCCCAGTGTGACATGCTGAAGGTATAAGTCTCTCAGTTGTGGGGAATTTAGCAATGACGGCTCTCCCTCGAACTCAGGAGTGTAACTGCACTTTGATCTCATTTCCCCGCACTGATCTGGATTACAGGATTTACATTCAGTGATACATCCAGAATTCTGCCGGCTGCCGTGAGAATCAGTCGACGTCGCGCTGACGGGCACGCCCCTGAGCTCACTATATCCAATGTGTCCATCCTCAGGTCTGACCGTGTCTGAATCAACTGAATGTTCGCGAACGGAAACAACGAGGCGGATTCTTTTTTACAAGAAGAAAACCGTGAAACACATATGTACGACCAACAAGATGAGCGAGAAACACGCAGGTACCGGCCCCGTGCGAGTAATGTACAAACGAGATCATATCATAGACCTCCTATCACCACCAGACACTAAAGGGTTAGTCCCATGTCAACATGTCCATGGCATAAATGCCAGAGAGGTGCGGGTCCCACCTCTGAGAACCACACTTACCATAAGATTAGGGCCCATCTGGCCAGCTAAGACTTTGCTGCGCATGCGCAGTTCTTTCCATTGACTTCTATGGTTGTTACAAAGGAACCGCCCATGCCAGCGGCCAATGTATATTTTCCAGAGAATCTGCAGAAATGTAAGGGTGCCATCCGAATTTCTGCAGCGCATGCGCAGGCAGATCCACACAGGGGTCCCCAACTTTTCGAAACCGCACCGATAATGCAGACACTTCAGGTCTTTTAGGATCCACTGTGCAATCATCATTCCGCATGGATGTTTTCATACCCTCTTCACTTGCCTTGGAGGTGAATCTCCATCTGGTCCTGAGGGTGTGAACGCGCTGTTCGTGTTTCCGTTGTTTCGGGTGCTGCCCCTCCTGTAACCGGCCTCGTTTTCCTCTCAGGTTCGTTTCTACAGTCCTCTGAAAAATCCATATCTCTTGTCAAAGGCGGCAGGGCGGAATATGCTGCGAAATTAGCCTGGCAGAGGAAGGGATCCTTCCCAGAGCACAACGTCTACGCAGAATGGAGCGCGTCCACCGCGGATAACCCTGTGGTGGTGGATTTTAAGGTAATGGAAGTTTATTCTGGTTCATTGGCATAACGGACACATGTGCTTCATAGAACTCAATGTCCCAAACCCACACGGTGTGTATTATCTTGTAAGCAAATTGAACTGACTGCAATCCTTTCTGCCGCCACTAGATGGAGCTCACTGCAAACTGATTCAAGATTAAGGCCAGAGGGAGCTGTACTTGCATGGGAGCTCCCCCTAGTGGCGGCTGCTGGAAAACAGAATTTTCTTATTTGTTTGTATGAGACTATTCTAGACTATTTCAATGAAATAAGAATAAATTAGAGGCATACTTTCCTGTCCAAGACCCCTACTATTAACTCCTTCCTAAATCATCCACCAGGGATATTAGATGGAGGGGTTTGTGCTGTGTGCAGTTTGGGGGTCCATGATTTGCTAGGGGTCCACATTAAATATCTTCACACATTCCGCATTTGCAGCTGAAGCCGATTGTGGATCTGTTGACTGGTTTTCCGTGTGCAGTGACAAAAAGGCGCAACCTCCTGAAAGCGTTTGATGAGTATTTAGAAAATTTTGACCCGTGCCGCTGCTCGCCGTGCCCTAATAACGCCAGGACTGTGTTACTGGACACTGAGTGCCACTGTGTGTGCCAGCCCGGGACCTATGGGGAAAGTTGTGAGAAACGGGCTCCAGATTACAATTCAGGTAAATTAGCGTCTTAGAGTAGGTAAAGGGCCTAATGTAAATGTACAGCAGGACTGTGTTCAGATAATATCGTCATACAGTGCTCAAATAATACCATCATACAGTGCACAAATAATATAATCATACAGTGCCCAAACAATACCATCATACAGTGCTCAAATAATACCATCATACAGTGCTCAAATAATACCATCATACAGTGCTCAAATAATACCATCATACAGTGCTCAAATAATACCATCATACAGTGCTCAAATAACACCATCATACTGTGCTCAAATAATACCATCATACAGTGCACAAATAATACCATCATACAGTGCTTAAATAATACCATCATACAGTGCACAAATAATACCATCATACAGTGCTCAAATAATACCATCATACAGTGCCCAAACAATACCATCATACAGTGCTCAAATAATACCATCATACAGTGCTCAAATAATACCATCATACAGTGCTCAAATAATACCATCACACAGTGCTCAAATAACACCATCATACAGTGCTCAAATAACACCATCATACAGTGCTCAAATAACACCATCATACAGTGCTCAAATAATACCATCATACAGTGCTCAAATAATACTATCATGCAGTGCTCAAGTAATACCATCATACAGTGCTCAAATAACACCATCATACAGTGCTCAAATAATACTATCATGCAGTGCTCAAGTAATACCATCATACAGTGCTCAAATAACACCATCATACAGTGCTCAAATAACACCATCATACAGTGCTCAAATAATACCATCATACAGTGCTCAAATAACACCATCATACAGTGCTCAAATAACACCATCATACAGTGCTCAAATAACACCATCATACAGTGCTCAAATAATACCACCATACAGTGCTCAAATAACACCATCATACAGTGCTCAAATAATACCATCATACAGTGCACAAATAATACCACCATACAGTGCTCAAATAATACCATCATACAGTGCTAAAATAATACTATTATACAGTGCTCAAATAATACCATCATACAGTGCTAAAATAATACTATTATACAGTGCTCAAATAATACCATCATACAGTGCTCAAATAACACCATCATACAGTGCTAAAATAATACTATTACACAGTGCTCAAAAAAATATCATTGTACAGTGCTCAAATAATACTATCATACAGTGCTCAAGTAATACCGTCATACAGTGCTCAAATAATACTATCATACAGTGCTCAAGTAATACCGTCATACAGCGCTCAAAAAATACCATTGTACAGTGCTCAAATAGTGCAATCATACTGTGCTCAAATAATACCATTGTACAGGGCTCACATAATACTATTATATGGTGCTTAAATAATACCACCATACAATACTCAACTAATTCCATCATACAGTACCAAATAATACCATTAAACAGCGCTCAAATTACAATCATACAGTGCTGAAATTATACCACCATACCATGCCCAAATAGTATCGTTATACAGTGCACAAATACCACCAACATACAGCGCTCAAATAATACCATCATATAGCGCTCAAATCATAACACCATACCATACTCAAATAATACTATATTGCACTCACATCATACCACTGTACTGTGCACAAATCATACTGCTATACTGTGCACAAATAATATCATCACACAGTGCACATATAATGCTGTAATAGCAGTGCTGTGCAGTGTCTACTGGTGGTCCTCCACCAATGAGTTTAACCTTAGTTAACCCATTGTTGTCTTACCTCCTCCAGTTGTGGTTGACGGGTCTTGGAGCTGTTGGTCAGCCTGGAGCTCATGTGACGCCTTCTCAAACAGGAAGAGAACGAGGCAGTGTAACAACCCTGCCCCCCGTAATGGGGGCAAACCATGTGAGGGTCCGCAGACGGAGGAGGACTATTGCTACGTCGCTCTGTTTGAAGACAAGTAGGTCAATGAGATGTGCTTGATGTCATACATTTCATATCTACATGGAGGCAGAGCAGGCACTTGCCATGGGGCGAGGAAAACTGGGAACTGGTATGGCAGGGCTATAGCAGAGTTAACTAGAGAACAGTGTAGCAGATTGTAGCTGAGTTAACTGGAGACTGATGTAGCAGAGTTGATGTAGCAGAGAAGATGCACTTGGATGAAGATCTGGGCAGAGGTGATCTGCTGCTGGTGTTTCCCAATTCACCGCCACAGTCCTGGGCTGTGTCCATGCAGGCATTGTCCTTCCTGGAATCCGCTCCACTGTTTCCTTCCAGCCCTGGGCACTGCATGCTTCCAGCCTGTTCCCTGTAGCACTTCCTTAAGAGTCGGCGCTCGGCACTTCCTGTGACTTATGGGTTTAGCACATGTGACCACTCTGACCTGCCCCTAAATAAGTGGTCCAGCCCTCTTCACAGGTGCCTGAGCGTCAAAGTTCCTTGTGTCCTGCAAAGGTTGCTGTTACCTGTGCTTGTGTTTCTGGACTCCGCTACCTGTGTGACCCTTACCTGCTCTGCCTCGACTCTCCCAGTGGCTGACCCAGATTACCTGCCTTGACCCGTTGCCTGTTTGACTTTACCTCTGCCTCATCCTTTTGTCCTGCACTGTTGCTCCTGGTTACGACTCCGCCTGCTGACTGTGTCTGTACCTCTTGTACCTCCTGGTCCATCTAAACCAGCTGCCTCATGTGCTAGTCCTCCTCAAGAGGTAGCGACCTGGTGACAAAGTTTATCCCCACCATCAGGGGTACTGTGAAGAACAGGGGGTTCACTAAGACAACTCCCTTAGAGGAGGTTGGTCACATGGCACAGTGGGTTCCAATGGATTCCACTGGTTCGGGAGAGAAGCATTGAATTTGTGCAGATGGTTGAGGACCATAAGGGACAGTGCTTAGACAGAGGCAGTAAAGGTAATGTATATATATTACTGTAGACTTTACTGCACATGGTTTGGGTTTGATTGCTTCGGGCGTCCGTCACATTACTGAGACTGACATACAGTTTGGGACTGTACCCCCACAGTTGAAGAGAAATATTGAGAGTTGTAATCCCTTGGTCATTTGGGAAAATTTCATGGTATATCTAGAGAGAGACCTAGAGGGGACCATCATATAATCAGGTCAGCCTGGTTATTGGTCTCCATACCTCAACCAGGTTCCCTCTCCAGGAGACTCCAAAGTCCAGAGTGTGCCCAGAGGGGAAGAACGCCTGCGCCCCTCTCCATTCATCAATGGACTACAGAGCACTGGAGAAAGAATTAGCCACCATGAGGACTACGACCACCCTCGTTGCCACCCCCACCACTCCTCTCCAGGCCCGTACTCCACCCCTCTGGGGACCAGGGACTAGTTGTGTTTTCAGTTCTGAAAACTTTTCAGATTATCCAAAGGCTGAAGAAGAATACAAAATGTTTTCAAAGCTTAAAGCTTGATGGGTCTGAGGGATGGAAATTCCTGGTGGGAAATGTGGAGCCGAGAACATTACCAAAACCCATGAATAAGAGAGAGGCAGAGACTGAGCGCAGAAGCCTGCAGAGACGGGACAGCGGGCGGAGGAGGGATGAAGATCACGCTGATTACATCGGTTTCCTTGCTCCTTGGCTCATTTCCAGTCTTCTCTGGTGTCTCAGCTCCAGACGTGAACAGAAAGTTATTAAAAGTGTTCATCGTGAACCAAACAAGCATTTTTTGGAAACAAATATTTTTTTTTTATTTCTTTGCATCTGTCTATGTGAAAACAAATGACATAATATTACAGTTCCTGCAGTGGCCAGTAGATGTCAGCACAACGCGCAGACCAATGACTAGCTGACATCTCACTTTACAGCCTACAGTAAAACCGAATCTTATCAGCTAAGAGAAGGATAGAGGATAGAGAGATGAAATAAATAGGTATCTAGATAGAGTATCTCATACCCTATTATCTATCTATCTATCTAATGTCTGTCTATCTGATATCTATTATCTATGTATTATTTATGTAATGTCTATTTACTGTTTCTATCTATCTATCTATCTATCTATCTATCTCATATCTATCTATCTATCTATCTATCTATCTATCTATCTATCTATCTGTCTAATTTATATCTATCTCATAGATATGATGGATGAAATAAATGGTATCCAGATAGAGCATCTCATATCTAATTTATCTATTTAATTTTCCATCTGTCTATTTAACAAAGTATCAAATATCTATGTGTTTAATTTGTATCTATCTCATACCTATTATTTATGTATTATCTATCTATCTATCTACTAATGTCTATGTACGGTATCTATCTCATATCTATCTATCTATCTATCTATCTATCTATCTATCTATCTATCTATCATCGTATCTATCTGTCTATCTATCTATCTATCTATCTCATATCTATCTATCTATCATCGTATCTATCTGTCTATCTATCTATCTATCTATTCTATCTATGCTATCTATCTATCTATTCTATCTCATATCTATCTATCTATCTATCTATCTATCTATCTATCTATCTATCATCTATCTCTATTTATCTCTCTGTCTGTCTATCTATCTAATATCTATCTATCTCATATCTATCTATTTATCTATCTATCTATCTATCTATCTATCTATCTATCTATCTATCTATCATCTATCTCTATTTATCTCTCTGTCTGTCTATCTATCTAATATCTATCTATATCTATCTATCTATCTATCTATCTATCTATCTATCTATATCTATCTATCTATCTATCTATCTATCTATCTATCTATCTATCTATCTCATATCTATCTATCTATCTATCTATCTATCTATCTATCTCTATTTATCTATCTATCTGTCTATCTATCTATCTAATATCTATCTATCTATCTATCTATCTATTATCTATCTATTTATCTATCGATCTATCTATCTATCTATCTATCTATATATCGTCTATGTACCTATCTCATATCTATTATATATGTATTATCTATGTAATGTCTATGCACTGTATCTATCTATCTAATATTCATATTTCTCATCTATCTCTATATATCTGTATTTTGTAGAGGTGCGCTCTGTATTAATGATAATGAAGACAAGAAAGAAGTGGATCAGAGACGGCCCGATCCTGACAGCGGATGTCCCAAACCTGAGCCCCCAGAACATGGACTACTTGCGGTAAGTCCTTGTCTCTATACTGTGGGGTGGGACCAGCGGTGGTGGATTGTCCAGATACTTCTCGCTGTTTGTTATGACCAGACACAATCACTGCTTCACATGATTTGTATTCCAGCTCGGAGGTTTTATAACTTTCTTGTTTTTATTTCCATCTTCTTCACGTTTTAGATGTTTTTATTAGACAAGAAATAAACAGAATGAACCATTACTCTTTTTTAGAGACTTATAAATTTAAATCAGGTAAAATCCCTAAAAAGACATAAAATGTATCAGACGGGTCTTCTGCTTCTGGTAATACAGGCTTGTAGGACATGAATCAGGAGTGATGTCTACTGGGACTTTATTATATCAGTGTGTTTTACTACATAAGTGCCTCCCCAGATATACTGAGGAGAATCTGAGACAAGTTATAGATGGACGGACGGACAGATAGATTAGATATTGTAGATAGATAGATATTAGATTGATCTGAGATATAGATAGATTAGATAGATAGATACATAGATAGATAGATACATTGATAGATAGATAGATAGATAAAGATAGATAGATAGATAGATAATAGATAGATAGATAGATAATAGATACATAGGAGATAGATAGATAAATAGATAGATATTAGATTGATTGATCTGAGATATAGATAGATTAGATAGATAGATAGATAGATAGATAGATAGATAGATAGATAGATAGATAGATAGATAGATAGATAGTAATAGGATAAGATAGATAGATAGATAGATAGATAGATAGATAGATAGATAGATAGATAGATAGATAGATAGATAGATAGATAGATAGATAGATAGATAGATAGATAGATAGATAGATAGATATTAGATTGATTGATCTGAAAGATTGAAAGATATGAGTTAGATAGATAGACAGACAGACAAATAGATAGATAGATAGATAGATAGATAGATAGATAGATAGATAGATAGATAGATAGATATGGAGACCTCAATGCAAAGACAGGGAGGGAGAGAGACTACCTGACCACTGATGGAAATGTCTATATATCCGGAGAAGACAGAAAACTGCAGAACTTATATTAAAGCCTCAGACTTTGTATTCTCAATGGTTCGCACCAAAGGAGACTCTCTTGGCAGACATACCCTAAACTCCCCTATATGCAGCAGTGTGGTAGACTACACCATCACAGATAAGGACCGCACAAATGTTGGTGGCTTCATAGTCATCCCACTGACACACCTGTCAGACCTCAACCAACTGCTCCTATACATTAAATCCACAAGTAAACCACCGGCACAAACACCACAGCAGACCGGCCTCTTCAGCCTACCTCCGTCTTTTAAATGGTCCAAGTTGTCAGCCCCAAAGTATATGGAGACCATAAACAGCACAGAGATCCAGGAGATGCTCCATAACTTCTATAATAAAGTGTACGAGCTGAACCCAAAGGAGTAAATCTTGCAGTAAAGGACTTTAACAATATACTTTACACCATGGCGGAAATGTCCGACCTCAAGAGATGTAAGAAGAGGCCAAGAAAACAGCAACCCAACAGTTGGTTTGACTGGGAATGTAAAGATGTAAGGAAGGCGCTAAGAAAAACCATCCTCAGAAAGAAATAGCAAAGCGACATCTCAACCAAGCTGCTCCAACTTCAAGACGCTCTCCAGGACAACTCCTTCTGGGAACTATGGAAGCACATGGACAAAACCAGTAAGAACACCAACCTCCACATCCAAAACGGAAACATCTGCCTCCGGTACTTCAAGGATCCTTATAAGGACAATCCTGGAGGAGGACCAAAACCCAGAACAAAAAGAAGTCACAAAAAAGCTGAAGGATATGTAGGAAAAAAATCCAAGATTTCCAAAACCCTCCAGACACACCAATCACACTACAGGAGATAACAGAGGATCTCAGTGACAAAGAGTAAAAAAGCCAGCGGCCCAGATAGGATCCTTCCAGAAATTATCAAATACAGCCCACCAGGTATCCAGGATGCATTAATAAAACTCAATATTGTGCTGAGTGCTGACTACTTCCCCCAGAGCTGGAACCGGGGCATCATCACCCCCATACACAAGAGTGGGGACAGGTACAACCCAGCCAACTATAGAGGAATATGTGTCAGCAGCAACCTGGAGACACTCCTCAACAGTATCCTGAATAAGAGGATCCTCAGCAGTATCCGTAATAAGAGGATCCTCAGCAGTATCCTGAATAAGAGGATCCTGAGCAGTATCCCGATTAAGAGGATCCTCAGCAGTATCCTGAATAAGAGGATCCTGAGCAGTATCCTGAATAAGAGGATCCTGAGCAGTATCCTGAATAAAGGATCTCAGCATATCCGTCAAAGAGGATCCTCAGCAGTATCCTAAGAATTAACTTAATAGAGGATCCTCAGCAGTATCCGTAATAAGAGGATCCTCAGCAGTATCCTGAATAAGAGGATCCTGAGCAGTATCCTGAATAAGAGGATCCTCAGCAGCATCCTGAATAAGAGGATCCTGAGCAGTATCCTGAATAGGAGGATCCTCAGCTTCTTCAACCAATGGTGGAAAGGCCATGGGCAATGAGCACTTTCATTGTGGAAATGCTCATCTCTGCATATTTACAGTTGAATGCTACGACGGCAGTGATGTCTCCCTCACCCACCTTTTTCTCTAATAGGCTTTATTCCTAGTTCCTGTAGCCTGTCGAGCAGAACTGGGCAGATTCCCACTTTACCTTGCTGTCCCGAAGAGGGCGCTATCATTCAGAGCCCATCTACATACTGTAGCAGTCCCAGCTCCTACCATCACAAAGCCTTGCTGCACCAAGAAGCCCTAGAAAAACAAAGCGCCCAGGAACAAGCCACCCAAACCCACCCCGACCAAGCCACCAACCAGTACAGCCCGACAAAGGGGGAAATCCAGAGGACGATACACAAGGGCAAAGAGGAATGTATCAGTATCTGGAGGAATGACATAAGAACATCACAGAAGCTGACAATCTACCAGACTCTGCAGAGGGAGTACAAACTGGCTCCATATCTGGAGAAACTCTCCAGCCACAGAGATTGGCAGATCCTGAGCCGGTACAGACTGAGCGCCCACAGCCTGCTCATCAAATCCAGGTGGCACCGACAGAACTACAAGCCAAGGGGAGAGGACACTGTGCCAGCAGTGCCAGCAATGCGACCAGGAGGCCATGGAGGATGATGCTCACTTCTTGCTGCGGTGCCCCAAATACTCAGCAGTGAGGGGCGCTCACTTCAGGAGACTGTCTGATCACTGTCAAGACTTACCTCCATGGAGGAGGAAGAGACACTATCATAGTTTAAGATGCTGAAAAATTACATATATCCATCTAGCTCTGCCTGTTATCCTGTAAGTTGATCCATACTGCTGGGGGAAGAGGACAACACAGTGGCCATAGCAGCACAATATGTCAGTGCCTGCCATAAACTGAGAGGAGCCTGATATTACTCAGCAGTGAGGGACGCTCACTTCAGGAGACTGTCTGACCTCTGCCTAGACTTCACTTCCATGGAGGAGAAAGAAAGACTCTCCATACTGCCCCAGCAGTAAAAGAGGAGAACACAATGGCCATAGCAGCATAATATGTCAGTGCCTGCCATAAACTGAGAGGAGCCTGATATTACTCAGCAGTGAGGGACGCTCACTTCAGGAGACTGTCTGATCTCTGCCCAGACTTTACCTCCATGGATGAGGAAGAGAAACTCTCTATATTGCTGGGGGAGGAGGAGAACACAGTGGCCATGGCAGCACAATATGTCAGTGCCTGCCATAGACTGAGAGGAGCCTTATATTTCTAGGACTCTTATACCCCCACCATGGATGTGTCCACATCCCCCAAAAATAAAGCTGATTTGAATAAGATATTAGATAGATATAGATATATAGATATGAGATAGATAGATAGATAGATAGATAGATAGATAGATAGATAGATAGAACATTAGAGTCATATAAGATGACCTCCGACATCATGCGCTGTGAATCTCATGATCAGACAGTATGGAGATGGGGAGATGTTCCTATCTGGCGGTATAATTACACTGTGCAGATTGTCTTCCATGTTGTTATCAGATATTATTAGATATAATGTATGTGACGTTCTCCACTTCTTCTGCTCAGAATGAGAAGACCTGGTATTCTGTGGCCGAGGAGGTCGAAATCATCTGCTTCTCTGGTTATGAACTTTCTGGGTTTCAGTTCCTGCGATGTCTTCCTGATGGAACGTGGAAGCAAGAGCCTGTGGAGTGCGTCAGTAAGTGGGCTTGTAATTTACTGGACTCATTTATATGGAAATGTGGCGGCGGATTTATAAGATTCATCCTGTTTATATGCTCCCCGGTTAATAAGTCACCATCTTAGCGTCAAGTGATGGATTTCCAGCGTGCAGGAGGAGACGGAGCATGGATGACACCGCAGCAGCCAGATCGGGCTATAAGCCAAGCAGAAATGCAGTCACAGGTGGTGTGTGATAGATTATGTAGCAGAGCTCAGTTTGTCATATGGTACAGTTTATTGTCACAATATATTATCTGGGTTGCAAGTAAAATTGTGCAAATCCAGCTGACAGTACGGGGAATGAGTAGGGTTGCCACACAACTGGTATCTCACCGGCAAGGCCGGTAATTTAGTGGCCCTGTCGGTAATTTTTTTTCTACTCGCAATATTAATTCCATTGTGGACTACTCATTAGTGCAGCCTTTAACCCTCCCCACACTTGTGTTAATTTAAAAAAAAAAGCACTCACCTCCTCCATTTGCTCGCGCTGCGGGGAACACTCACTGCTGACTGGAGGACAGGACCTACAAAACGTAATCACGCTGGAGCGCAGGTCCTGTGCTGATCTCCCAGTCAGCAGCGAATGTTCACTGTGACGCGAGCAAATGGAGGAGGCGAGTGCTTTATTTATTTATTTTTTTGCAGAAGCAGAGAAGGGGGCATTATTAATTCTGGGGTGCACTAATGAAGGTATTGTTCTTACTGGGGGCACTAATGGGGGCATTATTCTTACTGGGGGCACTAATGGGGGCATTATTCTTACTGGGGGGGCACTAATGAAGGTATTGTTCTTACTGGGGGGCACTAAAGGGGGCATTATTCTTACTGGGGGCACTAATGGGGGTATTATTCTTACTGGGGGGGCACTAATGGAGGCATTATTCTTACTGGGGGGGCACTAATGGGGGCATTATTCTTACTGGGGGCACTAATGGGGGCATTATTCTTACTGGGGGGCACTAATTGGGGCATTATTCTTACTGGGGGCACTAATTGGGGCATTATTCTTACTGGGGGCACTAATGGGGGCATTACTCTTACTGGGGCACTAATGGGGGCATTACTCTTACTGGGGGCACTAATGGGGGCATTATTCTTACTGGGGGCACTAATGGGGGGCATTATTCTTACTGGGGGAGCACTAATGAGAGCATTATTCTTCCTGGAGGGTGATAATGAGGGTGTTATTCTTACAGGAGGGCACTAATTGGGCATTATCCTTACTGGAAGCACTAATGAAGGCATTATTTTTAATGGGGGGCAGTAATGGGACCATTACTCTTACTGGGAGGGACAAATGGGTGCATGAATTCTGGGGTGCACTAATGGGGGGCATTAATATTACTGAGGGAACTAATGGAGCAGTATTAATTCTGGTGGGTTCTAATGGGGCATTATTAATTTTGGGTTGCACTAATGGGGGCATTGCTATTACTGAGGGCACTAAGGGGGGCAATATTAATTCTGGGGGTGGGGGCATTATAAATTCTGGGTGGCACTAATGGGGGCATTAGTTACTTGGGGGCTTTAATATTACTGGGAGCCACCTTGTGTTAAGCCACGCCCCCAAAACTACACCTCCTATGGGAGTGGCTTAACTTGGCCGGTATTTTTTCTTGGTAAAGGTGGCAACCCTAGTCACAGCCCTATAAAAAGCCTCATCATGCCCGGTCTCCCCCATTTTCCAGTGAACTTAGTGCAGGGAGAGGCGTGACAGGCACTAGGGATAGTGATCAGGGAAAGATTATTCATAGTGTAGGAAAAGGATAGGGAGGCTTTATCCACACTATAGGGAGAGAGAGCAGGGATCAATAGGAGAGTGTACAGTCATGGCCAAAAGTTTTGAGAATGATACAAATATTAATTTTTACAAAGTCTACTGCTTCAGTTTTTATAATGGCAATTTGCATATACTCCAGAATGTTATAAAGAGTGATCAGCTTAACAGCAATTACTTGCAAAGTCAATATTTGCCTAGAAAATGAACTTTATCCCCCAAAACACATTTCAACATCATTGCAGCCCTGCCTTAAAAGGACCAGCTAACATCGTTTCAGTGATTGCTCCATTAACACAGGTGTGGGTGTTGATGAGGACAGGGCTGGAGATCAATCTGTCATGATTAAGTAAGAATGACACCACTGGACACTTTAAAAGGAGGCTGGTGCTTGGCATCATTGTTTCTCTTCTGTTAACCATGGTTATCTCTAAAGAAACACGTGCAGTCATCATTGGACTGCACAAAAATGGCCTAACAGGGAAGAGTATTGCAGCTAGAAAGATTGCACCTCAGTCAACAATCTATCGCATCATCAAGAACTTCAAGAAGAGAGGTTCCATTGTTGCCAAAAAGGCTCCAGGGCGCCCAAGAAAGACCAGCAAGCGCCAGGACCGTCTCTTAAAAGTGTTTCAGCTGCGGGATCGGGCTACCAGCAGTGCAGAGCTTGCTCAGGAATGGCAGCAGGCAGGTGTGAGTGCATCTGCACGCACTGTGAGGCGGAGACTCTTGGAGCAAGGCCTGGTCTCAAGGAGGGCAGCAAAGAAGCCACTTCTCTCCAGAAAAACATCAGGGACAGACTGATATTCTGCAAAAGGTACAGGGAGTGGACTGCTGAGGACTGGGGGAAAGTCATTTTCTCTGATGAATCCCCTTTCCGATTGTTTGGGACATCTGGAAAACAGCTTATTGGAGAAGACGAGGTGAGCGCTACCACCAGTCTTGTCTCATGCCAACTGTAAAGCATCCTGAAACCATTCATGTGTGGGGTTGCTTCTTAGCCAAGGGAATCGGCTCTCTCACAGTCTTGCCTAAAAACACAGCCATGAATAAAGAATGGTACCAGAATGTCCTCCGAGAGCAACTTCTCCCAACCGTCCAAGAGCAGTTTGGCGATCAACAATGCCTTTTCCAGCATGATGGAGCACCTTGCCATAAAGCAAAGGTGATAACTAAATGGCTCAGGGAACAAAACATAGAGATTTTGGGTCCATGGCCTGGAAACTCCCCAGATCTCAATCCCATTGAGAACTTGTGGTCAATCATCAAGAGACGGGTGGACAAACAAAAACCTACAAATTCTGACAAAATGCAAGCATTGATTGTGCAAGAATGGACTGCTATCAGTCAGGATTTGGTCCAGAAGTTGATTGAGAGCATGCCAGGGAGAATTGCAGAGGTCCTGAAGAAGAAGGGTCAACACTGCAAATATTGACTTGCTGCATTAACTCATTCTAACTGTCAATATAAGCTTTTGTTACTCATAATATGATTGTAATTATATTTCTGTATGTGATAAAAACATCTGATAAACACACATAAAAACCAGAGGGCAGCAGATCATGTGAAAATAGAAGATTTGTGTCATTCTCAAAACTTTTGGCCATGACTGTACAGCTTGGGTAATAGGAGCTTTTCTATTACACCTTGCTGCATGAATTGGGGATACAAAGTGCTCTATTATTACAGATTTTAGGTTGTTTGCATTCTTTTTATACATCAGTAATTCCAGTAATCTTAGCATCTGTTATTGGGGTGCAAGTGCTGTCAAGGCACAGTGTTCTATACCACTATACAGGCTCTCTGCAGCCATGAATTGATTTTCAACGTGATTCGTCACAAATTCATTTGGATTGCATCAAATTTTTGGGGAAAATTCGGCTAAGCATCCAAATTGAATTTTTTAAAACTTTGCTCATCTCTAATTGTCAAATATTGAAGCGTTTCTAGTTCCACAAATTGCATGAATTCCATGAACGCATCAATTCATGAACATAAGAACATTGGAGTGCATAACCTGCTTTATGATGGTTTCCATAAAGCATAGGGGTCTTTAAATTATGTAGCATGTACTATTTCTATCTGTCTTGCAACACTGAATCTGTGTGCGCATGTATTTTTCTAAAAATTAACAGGAGAATACCAAAAGTATGTTAGGAAGAAGAACGCGACAGATGGCAGGAAGTGTGACTGCTTGATCAGACTACACAGGGTTTGTTTGTAGTCTGTTACCATGGAGATACATAGATCTGCATAGAAGCTATATGCACAAAACTCTCAGAAGAGTTGCTAGTGTTAATAGGTGTTGTGCTGTGCCCACCACTGTACTGCTCCTCTTGTGGGACCTACCCAGGGGTGCACCACCAATCTAGCAGCACACCACCAATGAGGCCAGGTGAGGCGATCGCCTCAGGCAGCACTAGGTAGGGGCAAGAGGGGGGCAGTCGAAGGGAAATGGGCTGAAGGGTTAGGTTAAGAAATTTCAGTTTTTGCCTCAGGCAGCAGAAAGGCTAGGTGCACCCCTGACCTACCATGCTATTTACTGAGTCAGTCCCCACTTGTTGCCCTAGTCCCGTGCTCCTCTTGCAGCTGGCAGTGCTCCTGGCTGCCAACACTGACGGTGTATTTTTCAGACCACGGCCTTTGTGCTTTCCTGAAGGCCTCTCATAACCTGAGATGGCAGGCTGCTAGAAATCGGAGTCGACATTCAGGCTGGAGTATGGTACATGGGTAGTCAGACAGGGAATACACCATTTTGGTTACTGAAGACTAGGAAACCTAAAGCTCAGGAACCCTCTCACTGGGGAACATGCCTAAAACACCCTGGGATGGTCAGCCATAGGCTGTGGAAGAATTGGGATGCACACACTGGCCCTTTAAGAAGCCGAGAGTGAGTGTGCGCATCCAAATTCTTCCCTTACCTATTGCTGGCTGTCCCAGAGTTTTTAAGGTACCTTCTCAAATGGGAGGATGCCTGAGCCTTAGGTTCCCTGGTCTTTAGTAACCAGCAAAGGTGTATTCCTTGTCTGACTAGCTGTGTATCACACTTCAGCCTGACTACCGACTCTGACTTCTCACCACCTGATCTGACATTAGCCTGTTTCTTGGACTTCGCTACTGCCGCCTGCCTTGACCTCGGACTCCTCTCACGAATATGCCAGGACACAGCCTTACCTGACCTTGGTCCATTTCCAGACAGGGTCGTAGCTAAAAGCTCATGGGCCCTGGTGCAAGAGTTCAGCTTGGGCCCCCCTTCCCTCAGTGCTTTGTGTTCCCGCTAAGGCTCCTGGGCCCGTAGCGACTGCTACCTCTGCACCTCCTATAGCTACGCCCCTGTCTCCAGACTATGAGTATTGTCTGTTCTTTTGGTGTTTTGGACTGGTGTCTCTGACCCATGTGGGTCAGCTTCCAACCACACCGGGACTATCTGAAGAGGTAAAGACCTAGTAGCTTTCCAGATCCCTGTATAGGGGCTAAAGAGTGAATATTGGAGTACTGCCAGGATAACACCCTTTGAGTTAGCCCTAGGCCAAACAGTTTGGTTGGTACAGTGGGTCCGCGCTCACTGCTAGTAACAATAGGCATGGGTAGAGCCTGAGCCTGTGATCGGCCATTTTAGCGTCTGTTATCAAAGTTGTCCCCTAATGGAGCAATGGTGCAGTGTAAAGTACGAGTCACTGGATGTTCAGTCTGATCAGCATGGATCACACAAGATACGAAGTCGCCATATTCTCTCACTGTACATACATTTCTGTATTTCCCCCTCAGGGACAACCTGCCCCAGACCTTCAGCAACTGATGACGTCACCGTTTACCGCTTCAAGTCAGTCTATAAAGTCGGGGAAGTGATCCAGTTAAGTTGTCCGTCCGGGTTTAAAGTCACCGGGGGAGAGCGCTACACGTGCAGAAGTGATTATGAGTGGAGCCCACCGATTCGGGGAGATCTCACCTGCGAAAAAGGTTCTTACATTGTTGATAGGGTCAAAAATTCATAAATGTGGTCATGAAGGCAAACTAGTCATGTGCCTAAGGCAGAATCAGGCCTCTAGCAAACTAAGTGGCACCTGACTGCATCGGGGCTATGGTGAGGGCGGACTGCTCTCAACTGCGTTTCCTACAGCTGCCACTAGGAGTAGCTCACTTACAAGCAAAATTGTACAGCTCCTGCTGTGTTCCAATCTCTTTGTGTAAATCTGTATGCTGTGAGCTCCCCCTGGTGGTGACTACAGGCAGCCAAAATTACATAATTTATCAAGTCAGAAAAACAGAGCCTCCTATACAGATATGTCTCTTGATATTTATTAAAGCAGATATAAAAACATCATGGCGGACAGTAACTGTTATGGAGACATAGTAACTTTGCACCTAGCAGGTGCATGTTGGATATTTTTGGGTCTGCAAAAGAAAATGCTGGTCCATTTTACAGTTATACAGTAAACTGATCGTAGAAGATGAAACCTCTTTAAGGGCTAATAGGTTTTTTTGTAAAATAATCCAAAAAGGCCCATCCCTCCAGGGGTTGAGTCCAATATTTTGGTGTGCTCTGCCCTGGGACAGTATCTCATAAGTAAGAGATTCACCTTAATGTAATACTGTTTGGGGACTAATCATACACAGTACGAAGATTTTGCATCAATCAAGTGAACTGATCTGAGACCAGTCAGTAAATGCAGCAGCTCTCTCTTCCCCTAACACAGCCGGAATTGTCAGCACGATCTTAATTCATGTCTGTTACGTTTTCCTTTGTTTAGTACAACAAAAGGCCTCTCAAGGAGACTGCGGCCTGGGAGAAAAGCAAGTGGGTTCTCAGTGTGTCTGTATGTCATCGGAGGATTGCGGGTAAGGAGTCCCCCAGGCCGGTCCCCTTCTGTTGCCCCATATACATTTAGTCTCTGACTGAGATTTCCATCCTCTTTTAGGCATGATACGGAAGATATCTGCGCTTATGATGAAGACATTGATGACTTAGTCACTGTGTCCCAGTGCAATTTCTTGGCTGAGCGATGCCAGGGGCTGAAACGGCTTCATTTCTTAAATAACGGCACCTGCAAAGACGCCAACGTAAACTGGGCGCGAGAGCGAAAATCTCTGTCGGCAAGCAGCACCAAGAGGGAGCCGTGTGGATATGACTTCTGCTATGACTGGGAACAATGCACAGGTATTATACAGAGTGATATGGTTTAGTTTCAGGGTTGGACAGACATGGCACACCCATTCATTAAACATGCTGCCTATAGACAGGTGCCCAGTGTGCCTATAGGTAAGCCCATCTCTGACGACAATGAATTCAAGTTTGATGCCCCTCAGTTTTGGTAACTTTTTTGGCTGCGATCATTGGTTTTCACAGATTAACACTTCATCTTCCCCGTTCTTCACAGGGTCCCAGTGTTTTTGCCTCCTCCCATATCAGTGCCCACAGAACAACGAGAAGCTCTTTTGCATCAAGACCGGATCTTCTGGGAGACAAAGAACAGTGAACGTCTGCGGACTGGGAGCCATAAAATGCACTAAGCTGAAGGCTGAGATATTTCATGATGGCACTTGTGCCCAGTAATCCCCCCATATATGTCCCATATGTACAGTCAGAAAAATAAAAATGTATAGTTAGATGGACAAGGATTCTCATAATCATCAATATTCCCCAATTTATATAGGTTTGATGTCACAATAGATCTAATTCTAGGCATCCATAAAAGCCCCAACTGAACTCTGGGTCATAGGAACTTGGAAACGTTTTACTTCCTGGTTCTGTTTCTGTTTAGAGGAGGAGAGGGAGGGGAGACTGTAGATGAGAGCAGGAAGAAGGATCACAACCTGTCACTGCCATCTCTCCCCTGTGCAGCCAGAGACCCCAGAGGAAGCAGGATACAAGAACTTTACTTCATGTTATCACCCCGGTCTATGTCATTACTACACCTTTACAGCCTCTTCTGACCCCAGAAAAAGAGGAACCACAACCTGTCACTGTCATCTCTCCCCTGTGCAGCCAGAGACCCCAGAGGAAGCAGGATACAAGAACTTTCCTTCATGTTATCACCCCCCTCGTCTCTGTCATTACTACACCTATACAGTCTCTTCTGACCCCAGAAAAAGAGGAACCACAACTTGTCACTGTCATCTCTCCTCTGTGCAGAGACCCCAGAGGAAGCAGGATACAAGTACTTGTCTTCATGTTATCACCTCCTGTCATCTCTCCCGTGTGCAGCCAGTGACCCCAGATGAAGCAGGATACAAGAATGTTTCTTCATGTTATCACCCCCCGTCTCTGTCATTACTGCACCCAGGGCCGGCCTTAGGGTAGATGGCGCCCTGTGCTAAACTATCTCTCGGCGCCCCCCCCCCCCCCCCCCCCGAGTGACAGTACTAACGTCATACAGTATAGAGCTATAAATAGAGTGTAGAGATATATAGAGTGATATAGGTAGGTAGAGTAGGACAGTATATATATATATGTATTTATAGCTCTCTATACTGTCCTATATCACACTATATATCTCTGCACTGTATTTATAGCTTTCTATATTGAAATGTAGCCTAATACAGCGCCACATACCTCTTACATCCAGTGACGTCTCCTCTCATGTAGATCTTCTCTTTCCTCATCTTCTCCTTTCAGACCAGACGCCATTTTTCAGCCATTTCTCATCTCTGCAGTTAGACAGAAAAAAAATCTTAGTTTACACAGTGTCCTAAAAAATAACTGCGCCCAGCAAATAGTGTTCCGTAATAGTGCGCCCAGTAATATAGTAAACATAACGCCCCCCAGAAATAACTGCGCTGATACTGTGCCAGGGTGCCCCCACAGTAATAGTGCCCCCCACAAGTCCCAACTAATAATTCTCTGCCAGAGTGCACTTGTTAGTAATAGTGCCCCCAACAGTACTAATGTCCCCACTGTGCCCCAGAAGTAATAATGCTTCCAATGTGCCAGTAAGAAGTGCCCCCCATTGATTCCCCCCCAAAATCATGTGCCAGTAAAAAGTGTCCCACCCCCATAGATGCCCCCCAAATTATGTGCCAGTAAGAAATGCCTCAGTGCCCCCATGTGCCAGTAAAATGCTCCCATGTGCCCAATAAAAATGCCCCCAGTGCCAGTAAAATGCCCCCAGTGCCAGTAAGAATGCCCCCAGATGCCCCCCATGTGCCAGTAAAAATGCCCACAATACCCCCATGTGCCAGTAAAATGCCACTATGTGCCAGTAAAAATGCCCCCAGTGCCCCTTGTGCCAGTAAAAATGCCCTCAGTGCCAGTAAAATGCCCCCAGTGCCCCCATGTGCCAGTAAAAATGCCCCCATGTGCCCCATTTGCCAGTAAAAATGCCCCCAGTGCCAGTAAAATGCTCCCATGTGCCAATAAAAATGCCCCCAGTGCCAGTAAAATGCCCCATGTGCCAGTAAGAAATGCCCCAGTGCCCCCATGTGCCAGTAAAAATGCCCCCAGTGCCAGTAAAAATGCCCCCCAGTGCCAGTAAAAATGCCCCCAGTGCCCCCATGTGCCAGTAAAATGCCCCCATGTGCCAATAAAAATGCCCCCAGTGCCCCCTTGTTCCAGTAAAAATGCCCCAGTGCCAGTAAAATGCCCCCATGTGCCAGTAACAATGCCCACAATACCCCCTTGTGCCAGTAAAAATGCCCCCAGTGCCCCCTTGTGCCAGTAAAATGCCCCCAGTGCCCCCCATGTGCCAATAATAATGCCCCCATAAAAAAAAATAAACACTTACTTACCTCCAGCCAGCGATGCGATGCAGGCCTCTTCCGGCCTGTGCCCAGCGCTGTACGGCTCGGGCGGCGCGATGACGTCATCGCGTCGCCTGAGCTGGCCTCTGATAGGCTGCAGGCCTAGGGCCTGCAGCCTATCAGAGGAACGGGCAGGGGAGACGCCTCTCCCTCCCCTGCCCCGCATCTCCAAAGGCAGACTATGGAGATGAGCGCTTCCACAATGGAAGCGCTCATCTCCCTCTGCCCCACCGCCGCACTTGCAGGGCACGGCCGGGCCATTAAGGGGGCGCTCTGGCAGGGCGCCCCCTTAACTGGCCGGGAGTGAAGCGCCCTGTGCAACCGCACAGGTCGCACACCCCTAAGGCCGGCCCTGACTGCACCTGTACAGCCTCTTCTGACCCCAGAAAAAGAGGGATCACAGCCTGTCACTGTCACCTCTCCTCTGTGCAGACAGAGACCCCAAAGGAAGCAGGATACAAGAACTTGTCATTTTATCACCCCCCGTCATCTCTCCCCTGTGCAGCCAGTGACCCCAGAGAAAGTTATCACCCCTTGTCATCTCTTTTCCTGTCAGCCTCCAGTGACCCCAGAAAAAGAGGGATATAGAAAATTTTCTTCATGTTATCACCCCCTGTCAGTCATTAGTACCCCTATACAGCTTCTAGGGACGAATAAAAATGAGGGATACAGGAACATTTCTTCATGTTATCACCCCTTGTCAATTGTCATCTCTCCCCTGTGCAGCCAGTGACCCCAGAGAAAGCAGGATACAAGAACTTGTCTTCATGTTATCACCCCCTGTCATCTCTCCCCAGTGCAGCCAGTGACCCCAGAGGAAGCAGGATACAAGACCGTTTCTTTATGTTATCACCCTTTTGTCACCTCTTTCCCTGTTCAGCTTCTAATGACCTTAGAAAAAGGAGGGAAACAGGAACTTTTCTTCATGTTATCACCCCCTGTCACTATCATTAGTACCCCTGTACTGCTTTTAGTGACCAAAAAGAATGAGGGATACAGGAACTTTTCTTCATGTTATTACCTCATTATCTCTTTCCCTGTTCAGCCTCCAGTGACCCCAGAAAAAGAGGGATACAAAAAATTTTCTTCATGTTATCACCACCCTGTTAATGTCATTAGTACCCCTATACAGCCTCTAGTGACCAATAAAATTGAGGGATACGGGAACTTTTATTCATGTCATCACCCCCTGTCACTGTTATCTCTCCGCTGTGCAGCCAGTGACCCCAGAGGAAGCAGGATACAGGAATGTTTATGCAAGGTATTATCCTGTCACTGTCTATAAAGCTCTAGGAACCCCAGAAAAATCAGGGATACAGGAACTTTTATTCATGTTATCACTCCCTTTCACTGTTACAGTGACCCCAGAGGAAGCAGGATACAGGAATGTTTCTTCAAGTTATTACCCAGTCACTGTCTGTACAGTTCTAGTAACCCCAGAAAAATTAGGGATACAGGAACTTTTATACATGTTATCACCTCTTTAACAGCCCTATACAGCCACCAGTCACCCCAGAAAAGGAGGGATACTTTTCTTAATTGTATCACCCCCTGTCACTGTCATCTCTCCCCCTTGTTAAGCCTCTAGTGACCCCCTGAGGAAGGAGGGATGCAGGAGCTTCTCTTCAAGTTATGACACCCATCATCTTTTCCCTGTACAACTTCCATTGACCCCAGTGGGGAACAGAAACTTTTATTCATGTTATCACCCCTCTAACAAATGTGGGCGGTTATGTACTCTTTTATTGTCGCAATTGGGGGGGTGATGGGTACTTTATTCTACTACAGGGATGAGAAGAGGAGCACTTGCACCTATAATCACCCCAAGTATCAGAACTCGAGATAGAGGTGTTTTTCTGTAATTACTTATATTACAAAGTTTCCTATCTTTGCTATTGATTTACAGAAAGTTATTTAAGTTGAAATGACAAAGAAAAGAAATGTACAGAACAGGTTTTAATTTCTTTTCGCCAATATAAATCAAGAAAGAAAACACTAAACGATTCCATGACATTTTCTGGCATGGAGCGGCTGACAGGGTCAGACAACGCTCTGATTCCTCTAGACATCACAGGGATTTATGCTGACAACCGACACCTCTTCCCCTCGGCATTTCAGGATCCCGGCATCACATTCGCTCAGGGTTTGCTTCTTGCCATTCACTAGGACACAAACGCTGATGCCGTCGGTTTCACAGGTCCGGGGGTCTCTGCAGACGCACGAGTTTGATTTATCTAGATAAAGAGGTAGAAGCAGGGTGACAATTACAACTGGCATATAGGGAACACAGGGCAATGCACCAATCACAGAGAAAAGAGTCACCTATGAAGACATCGATATTACTGCAACTAGACATTTCACGCATCGCACACGAGACAATGTGCAAGATGACCCTCAAAAGAGTTACAAATATCAACCTCTCTCATTTGGGTAATATTTATAAATAAATATGTGTGTGTCTCAGCGTAGGTTATGCATATAGTGACCAAAGGGGAATTAACTTCATACTCCCAATTGGAAACACTTTGGTTCGTGAGAGAGGTTGATGTTTTTAACCCTTTTGAGGACTATTTTTTAACTGTAAGAACAAAAGTTAAGTTTTCTGTTAATAGGACTCCTATAGCTTTCACTTATAAAATCTTCAGAGTCTAAATATGCCCTGGGCCGCCTTTTGGGTCTTTTGATATTTATATAATGTACAAGACACAAACATTAAATTATAAAGCTTTACCTCTATATAAATTGAAAGTTCTACGGCTTTCTAATAGACTTAGATGTGTTTCAGCTCCACCGTTTTCAAATCGCTGTCAGTGAATGAGAACACTTTAGTTTAGGCCTCATGCACACATCCGCTTAAAACGAATCCGCAAAAAAATACGGATGACGTATGTGTGCATTCCGCATTTTGCGGAACGGAACAGCCGGCCTAATAGAACAGTCCCATCCTTATCTGTAATGCGGACAATAATAGGACATGTTCTATTTTTTTGCGGAATGGAAATACGGACATACCGAAACGGAATGCACACGGAGTACCTTCCGTTTTTTTTGTGGACCTATTGAAATGAATGGTTCCGCATACGGTCCGCAAAAAAAACGGAACGGACACGGAAAGAAAATATGTTCGTGTGCATGAGCCCTTACATTCAGAGACAGTAATCCAGTCCTTAACTAGTCCTGATCTCAGCTGAGAAGTGAGATCCAGTCTAGACAATGCTCTGTGACTCGAACTGATCTGCAGCAGCTGCAAAGATTTATCTTCTGGTTTGTTACAGTGTATCAGTCGGAACTGTTTAGCTCACAGGGCATTGTCTAGACTGGATACAACTGTACTAGTTTGTTACAATGTATCAGTCTGGAGTCTGGGCTGTGTAGCTCACAGAGCATTGTCTAGACTGGATACAATTGAGAGCAGGACCAGCCATAGACAGGATTACTGCCTCTGAATGGAAACAACAGTGTGCTTATTCACTGAAAGAAGGCAGATATTTAAAAAGTGCTGAAAAACTGACATATACTGGCGGTGGTGTATGGTGTCTGTGACATCGGTCTACACCATGGACCCCCTGGATTAGGCATCTTCCATGTTTGTTTCATACTCCTGAAGAAGGGAATGCTCTTCCCTTAAAAGCGTTGAGTAGACACCAGTACAGTATGTAGACCTCTTCTGTGAAGAAGTCATGTTTGGCTCCTGTCTATTGGAGCCTATATTGCGAGAGGCTCTTCCGTATGGAGGAGGGGGTGAGTTTGATATATACCTATACCCTGTGAGATCTCAGTATAGAAAGGGGCTGTCATGTTAGAAAAGACAGGTATAACCCCTCCAGGGCCTCATGGATGCATCATAGGTATAGTGTTTTCTAGATCATCTCCCATTGTGCTACCTGGACGTGTCAGTAGAAGCCATTACTCGAGCAACTTAAAGAATTACTCCCGCAAAAATTTTTATTCCATGTCCTGCTAGAAATGTACATGATGTAATCTGTAGTTAATGTTATTTTCTTACCAGTGTCTGTATTTGTGAGTTATATCTCCTTGATGTTTCTCACCTGTGTCATGTGACCAGCAATCAGACTCACCAACTCACACAGCATCTTATGTGTGGACAGGAAGTCTATTCCTCTATGTATTCCTATGGGAGCCTCACTCTGAGTCTCATAGGAATGAATAGAGAAGTAACTGGCTTCCTGTCCTGGGTCAGTTGGAGGTCGGGGAGTTGGTCACATGGCCCAGCTACAATTAGAAGAGAGGGGATAACTCACAAATACAGTCTCTGATGAGAAAATGACATTCACTACAGATTATATCATGCAGCTTTCTAACAGGTCAGAGAATAAAAATTTTTGCGGGAGTTCTTCTTTAATATCCAGCAGTGCAGACATGGACTCCATGGCTGGAGATCTCTGGTCCTCGTCTTACACAGTTTATGGGATGTATGTAATGAAAACCAGTCCCCCAGAAATGATGGCGATCCTCTACCTGCGCAGGTTTCCCACAAGTGGCACGAGTCACATGTCCGCTCTGCTTTTTGGGGGAATTTGCAGTCTGCATCCTTGGTCAGGGTGTACGTCCTCCCCAGACACTGCAGGGCGTGCATTTTACAGACAGTTAGCGCCACGTTTCGGCTTGTTCTACCATCGATGGCGCATATATCCAACGAGGAGCTGAAATGCAAGCACAGTACATAATAATATTATCCGACCGTGACCCAGAATGTGGATAAAGAGGGGGACACCGGCGGAGGATCCACTGCCTATTTCTCTCCCCCTCCCCCCATATACAGAAATCCAAGTGGTCATCAGTCACTGGGGGGGAGCCGGTCCCTGAGATCCATCATCAGGGCTGTGTCTGCTCCGCAGAATGCCGGGTCATTGGACCGGTGCTGTACGTTTACGCGATGTAATATCATGCTTATATCACACTCACCCACACTCAAAAGGCATTTTGCAGGTGCACGTAGAGTCCTGGATTTTTTCCCACGGTTTGCATTTGGAATCATCCACTTTTTGGGTGACCGCAGCTTCTGCAGCAGGAGAGAAAACTTACTGTTACTCCACTATACAGGGGAGGATGACACCTGTTATCAGCGAACTGCACTTTACTTTATGGTGAGAGGATTCAGGAACTGAGTTGTCTAATCCAAGACAGTGGAGCTCAACCACTCTGGGGTCCTACCTTAGACTTGTAGCATCAAGTACCAGGGTATACTTGGGTCGCCCATGTACAGTACCTGTTCCCCACATCTCTGTGTCACGTCCTGCAGCAGCTCTTGCCACTAAGCTGCTTCTCTCCTGAGCTACCATGGTGGCCTCTCCTCAGACACCTTCCCTCGTCCAGCCTCACCTTTCCAGTCCCGCAGTCAGAAGTGCACACTGAGATACCAGACTAGGCTGAGAATTCTTAAAGATTACCGCCAAACTGGTGCACTACTACAGCCAGCAGCATTACAGCAAATAAGTGTTGGTATTTACAGAGGCAGGACGGATTAACAGTAATATATACATGTATATCACACATATGAATAGTATATCTACACCACATACATATACATACATAGTACTGCTATACCAGACACACATATAATACTGCTATACCACACACATACATAGTACTGCTATACCACACACATACATAGTACCGCTATACTGCACACATACATAGTACTGCTATACCACACACATACATAGTACCGCTATACTGCACACATACATAGTACTGCTATACTGCACACATACATAGTACTGCTATACCACACACATACATAGTACCGCTATACTGCACACATACATAGTACTGCTATACTGCACACATACATAGTACTGCTATACCACACACATACATAGTACCACTATACCACACACATACATAGTACCGCTATACTGCACACATACATAGTACTGCTATACCACACACATACATAGTACTGCTATACCACACACATACATAGTACCGCTATACTGCACTGCACACATACATAGTACTGCTATACCACACACATACATATACTGCTATACCACACATACATAGTACTGCTATAGCACACACATATACATAGTACGCTATACTGCACACACATACATAGTACTGCTATACCACACACATACATAGTACTGCTATACCTGCACACATACATAGTACTATACTGCACACATACATAGTACTGCTATACCACACACATACATAGTACGCTATACCACACATACATATACCGCTATACGCACACATACATAGTACTGCTATACCACACACATACATAGTACTGCTATACCACACACATACATAGTACCGCTATACTGCACACATACATAGTACTGCTATACCACACACATACATAGTACTGCTATACCACACACATACATAGTACTGCTATACCACACACATACATAGTACTGCTAAACTGCACACATACATAGTACTGCTATACCACACACATACATAGTACTGCTATACCGCACACATACATAGTAATGCTATACCACACACATTCATAATACTGCTATACTGCACAATGACTGCACCACATGGTGCTCTGTATATGGCGGTACAGTGACATACATTGCAGTCTTTCTTCTTATACTGCAGTTGTATATCTGTGATGTGATGTGAAGGTAAGCCGCACATTATCCACACTCACCGCTCTTCTTACACTGGATGCTTTGCACAGGAGGATTCCAGGTTAGGCTTGAACTGCACTGGATAACACCCGGACCATCCAAATCCAGCCCGGGGGGACACGACAGCCTCATCTTGTCCCCAACTTCATAGGAGTCTTTCTCTGGAGCAGCTTTAACGTCACTTGGGAGACGAGGAGCAGAACACATCACCCCTGAGAGGATGCAATGTAACCATAATGTGTCAGAGTCAGCCTCAATCAGATACAGAAGGAATGCCCCATGTCATGGGAGACAATGGGCAAATCTGGTTACCAACATGGCGCCCATCACATCATATAAACTTCCACTTAAAGGGGTTCTCCTATGACTATTGTAAAAAATTACATCCTATAGAACATGACAACCTCTTTCTAACAAAGCTAGAACCAGGACTGTACCTCACATGGATCCAGAGATCTCCTCATTCATTGTTCTGCTAGATTTATATCAAGCTGACAGCTCAAGGGGAGTGTCTTTTCTGCTGCAGCTAAGGAGATGTGTCTCAGCTCTCCCTATCATAGCTCAGGAGGTGTGTCTCAGCTCTCCCTATCATAGCTCAGGGGGCATGTCTCAGCTCTCCCTATCACAGCTCATGAGGCGTGTCTCAGCTCTCCCTATCACAGCTCGGGAGGTGTGTCTCAGCTCTCCCTATCACAGCTCAGGAGGCGTGTCTCAGCTCTCCCTATCACAGCTCAGGAGGCGTGTCTCAGCTCTCCCTATCACAGCTCAGGAGGCGTGTCTCAGCTCTCCCTATCACAGCTCAGGGGTCGTGTCTTTTCTGCTGCAGCTCAGGGGAATGTCATTTCTGCTGCAGCTCAGGGGAATGTCATTTCTGCTGCAGCTCAGGGGGCGTGTCCTTTCTGCTGCAGGTCTCTCCCTATCAAAGCTCAGGAGGCAGTTGAAGGATGAAACTGAGCATGTGCGGCCTTATCAGTGAGCAGGACAAAGAAATAAGAAAAAACAAACTGCAGGTGGCGCTATACAGTTAGATTTTATTGAATAACTCAGAGGCTATGGTAAATTTTTAATTACATGCAATTACAAAAGTATTCAGATCCAGGAGCTGGTTTAAAAACTGTAGAATATCTTTTTGTGAGAGAACCCCCTTAATACTCCTCTCCCCATCCCCCGCGGTGCACCGATTCATCAGTTTACTATGTGCATTGATAATGATGTGGTATTTGTACTCACGTTTGCATTGCATGGTGCCGATTCGCCACCGACGGTCCTGGTTACACTCGGCAATGGGGTCACCCGTCAGTGTATAGCCGCTGTGGCAGGCGTATATTATGCGTTTTCCAACATGGTGAGAGCCGTCGTCATCCTGTTAAGGAAACGTCCAGAATTAGGATAAACGGCGCCACGCCTTCACTTCAATGGAGATGAGCTTCAGTGCCAGATGTGAGATGGGCGTGCAGCTGTTTCTGATAGAAGGCAGCCATGTTGCCCTGATTCTGGACACCCCCTTTAATTTCTGCATGTATGAACTGGAATTAGTGGGGCGGTTCTCTACGGTATATGCTGGCGTTATGTCAGTAATATGTCAGTAAGTAAAATATACAGCCCTTCTACAAGCCCTGAGGAGAGATCAGTGTGGGGGCGTGACCTGTAGAGAAGGTATTAGGAGGTGTGCACCCTCAGGCGACTTTAGTCCGTAGCCTCCTGTGAAATTTATCAAAAGGTTCGTTTTTTAGCTACTTTCTATATAGGAAGAGAAACAACACCGGAGATTATGCGGTCGTGACTCGTGGGTGAGACGTGGACGGACGTGGTACCTGGATGTAGCCATTTTCCAGTGGAGGGGGAGCTGGGCAGAACTCTGTTGGTAAGATTTTGATGTCGAAGCAGTGCGGCTCCACCGTACTATAAAAAAAAAAGAATTGTCTACTATTTTTTGTTGCTTAGCAACCACCAGCTTCCTGTCTGAGTGACCACCATTTCAGTCCATGTATAGCTACATATATACTTATTATAGGAGGTCTCCTTAAGGGGTTTCCAGGAGTAGAAAAAGATGGCAGCTTACTTCCACAAACAGCGCCACCCTTGTACACAGGTTGTTTGTGGTATTACAGCTCAGACCCATTCAATTCAATGAAGCTGAGCTGCAATACTAGGCACAGCCCATGGACAGGTGTGGGGCTGTTTTTGGAATCAAGCAACCATGTTTTGCTCATCCTGCACAACCCCTTTAAAGGTCAGAGTGGCATTCTCCTTTAATTTAGAGCATTTCATGAAACAATGAGCTCTTTACAATAATGGATGGTCGGAGTGTGCCCCTAGTATGGGCTATGAGACCCGAATGTTGTACCTGGAGATTCTTACAGATGCTTTAAAGGGGTTGTCTGGAAATAGAAAACCAGAAATAGCACCAACTCTGTCCACAGGTCGTGTCTGGCATTGCAGCTCAGTTCCACTGAAATGAATGGTGCTGAGCCACAATACCAGGCAGAACTCATAGACAGAGGTGGTGCTGTTTTAGGAAGCATGCAGGCATTTTTTTGTAAGATAAAATGGTTTGCCATCATGAACAATAAAAAATACATTCTCGTACCTCCCAACCGTCCCGGATCCAGCGGGACAGTCCCAGATCACAGTGGCTGTCCCGGTACAGGTGAGGTATGTCCCGCTTTCCTACGGACGCAGGCACTATTGCTATAGTGAAACAGAGAGCCAGCATCGGCATTGGCTCTCTGCTTCACTAACCCTCCCCCTGCTGGCTCTCCATACCTCTGGTCTGGGTGGGGGGCAGGGCCAGCTGGACGGCCATTAGCCTTGGCTCCGCCCCCTCCAGACTAGAGCAGCCAATGTCCTGCTGATGCTGCTAGCAACTGGGGGGCACAATATAGGCATATTACTTTGGGGCACAATGTGGACATATTACTGGGGGCACAGCTAGGCAAATTACTTGGGGCACAGCTGGGCATATTATTGGGGGGCACAATGTGGGCATATTACTGGGGGACACAGCTGGGAATATTACTGGGGGCACAATGTGGGCATAAATACTGTGTAGTGGCATGAAGCGGGAATAATTACTATGTGGGGGCATTAAGGAGACTGGGTGGGATTAGATGTTGGGAGGTATGCATTCTGTATGATGTAGTGCCTGGCAGCCAGGGGGGGGTGAGGCGAGTTGTGGGTGGGAACAAGAGAGCAGATAGCAGTGACAGGGAATTGTGGTTTGTGCTCAGGGCCATGTGTCACCACTGGACTGGTGGCCCGTTTATGATGAGGATGATGAGGATTGTAGTGTATCTCAACACGTAATAATAACTACTAATGTATAAGAAATCAGGATGGGCCCCCGGGACACGACAAGCATCTGTAATAAGCTGGGGGGGGGGGGCTCGTTCTGCAGATGATGGAGTTCATTGTCCAGTGGCAGGGACAGTTGTCAGAACAGGTGAGCGTCTCAGGAAAGGACATGTCATGTCACAATATGAGGACATGGCAGATGCGGTCTGCGTCTCCTACAAATGATTCCAAATTAAATATGATAAACTCATTCCTGGGGATGGACTTGACACAGTCTGACAAGAAGGAAAGAAAAAACAGCAGTGTGCAATGTACCATGAAATCAGAAATCAGCAACAATACACCCAGGAGAGGCTGCGCTCAGAAGAGACTGCAGCTAGAAGATGAACCTCAGGAGATGCTGCACTCAGAAGAGGCTGCAGCCAGAAGATGAACCTCAAGAGATGCTGCAGCCAGAAGAGGCTGCAGCCAGAAAATGAACCTCAGGAGATGCTGCACTCAGAAGAGGCTTCAGCCAGAAGATGGACCTCATGAGATGCTGCACTCAGAAGAAGCTGCACCCAGAAGAGGCTGAACCTCAGGAGATGCTGAACTCAGAAGAGGCTGAACTCAGAAGAGGCTGAACTCAGAAGAGGCTGAACTCAGAAGAGGCTGCACCCAGAAGAGGCTGAACATCAGGAGATGCTGCACACAGAAGAGGCTGCAGCCAGAAGATGTTGAACCTCAGGTGATGCTATACCCACAAGAGGCTGCACCCAGGAAATGATGAACCTCAGGAGATGCTGCACTCAGAAGATCCTGCACCCAGAAGATGCTGAACCTCAGGAGGTACTGAACCCAAGAGATGCTGCACGTAGAAGAGGGTGCCCCCAGAAAATGCTGAACCTCAGGAGATGCTGCACACAAAAGTGAATGAACCCAGAAATGCTGCACCCAGAAGATGCTTTACCTCTGGAGATATTGTACCTCTGGAAATAAGAGATTGCACCCAAGAAAGCCTGCACCAAGACATGCTGCACCCAAGGATAAGCCATACCCAGAAGCTGCTGCAGCCTAGGATATGCTAGACCCAAGGAGATAACGCTTCCACATGTAAAGTACACCCAAGGAGATGCTGCACTCCAGGGTGATGCTGCAATATCAAATAAGAAGGATAAGTAATCTGTTATTCTGTTATTGTCTGTTATTTAGACATCTATGACAAATCCACTGATAATAGATCTAGGAAACACTACATCTCCACCCCTGACCCCTTGTCCTACCTGACGCCAAGGGCGCTGTGAAAGGAGAGGTGGCTGCATAGACGCATGGCTGTCTGTTTTCACCTCTCCATACTTGATAGTTGCTGGGTGTGGGCTGGTCCCACCCCCTCTAGTTGGAGGCTGCCGAGTCGAATTATGTGTAAGCTGTGTGTGAGAGAATGGAGTAAGTTGCAAGAACTCCAGCTCTGTGGACATAAGTGTGGGTCCCAGCTGTGTGGATATTACATAAATCTCTGGGATGAGAATATCCCTTAACAACCGCTGCATTACCCTAATCATACGGCGCTCTGTGGTAATTCAGTACCAAGCAGGTGTCCGATATAAGACCATCGTGCCGAGGAACAAGTTGCAGATAAAATGTACCGTAAATGCAGTAGCTCATCCTCTTCACATTTCTGGCTTTCTATTGAGTCCCCAGTGCAGTGCTTCCCACCACCAGCAGGGGAAGGGTTATTACAGACGCGGCTTCTCACTCGTCTCCCACTGCTCCCAGCGCAGGCACTCCAGGACGTCCAGCAGCCCCAGTTACCATCAATGACCCCTTGAAGAAAGACAATGCAAGAGAATATAAGTGGTCGCCTCTATACAATAACATTTATTACTTACCAGACAGATACCGCTCCAGTTCTCCCGGCTTGGCTGTAGCTGTGACATCATTTCGACAACATGTGACCACTGCAGCCAGTAACTGGTCTTTTTGGTGGCAGAGGCTATTGATTGGTGGCAGAGGTCACATGTTGTCAACATGATGTCACTGCTGCAGCCGGGTAAACGGAGGTTTAAGCAGGAGACGCCTGCCACAAGAAATGAGAGCTGACAGACACTGCTATTCCTGCGTGAAGCTAGCTAGAAGTAGAGGTAAGTGTCACTAGCTATAAACGTGCACCACCTCTGGGCCCAGACAGGGTAAGTGCATCTGAACATCACAGAGGAGTGGAAGCAATGCAAAGGGGCAGGAAGGGCATTTCATTTGAAAATTTGCTAATTACCCCCACTCCTCGACATTTGAAATCTAGTCTTTACACTGCTGACGCCGTTTATGACTGGACATGAGGTTGCCCACATGTGTTGCACGTTCCAATCTTATTTCAGCATGGTGGAACTGTAAGCTACAGGAGACATCATGTGAAGAAAGATGTCTGTCACTATACCTCTCCTATCACCTCAGTCATATGCTATGTTGGTAGTGGGGATGATTGGAGTTTGCTCATTGGTTTGAGCTAAGGTTAGAGTGATTGTTTTTAACTATGTATGTGAGATGTTTGTCTGTTTCATCTTTCTGTTTTATCCTTAATATATTTAATCAAACTTAGTAAATATTTATATCACTTAGCCTGCGTAAGCCTATTTATTCTCAAATCTTTGAATTCACATTAAAACAGTACCCTATGAAATAGGGTTTATAATGCAGGAGCAGAAGCTATAAATAATACTCACTATGTATCATAGCCTGCAATATCATAAATTGGCTCAGTGCCAGCAGCAGCGGTCCACAAAGGCAACATATTTTATGTTTGAAAATGCTCAGGACATGGCCCTGGATCAATAGTGCCTCCAATATAGGTGGTTCTTGCAGCATACAAAGAGCTTCTTCCCTGGCTGGTGTGCTCACATCATTATAAAGCAGAGGATAACTTCCTATTCTGTGTATTGTATTTCATTTGATCTAGTTCATGCTGGACGTATATTTTCCCTTTGCATTGTGGCACATTTCCTTAGTGTTCACACGCCTGGTGCTGCGGTAAATCTCTGATATATCTGTATAAGTACCATCATCTTACTAAAGAAAATATTGAAAAGAAAAATAAAGACTTATAAAAACGTTATAGATAGAAGTGTGACTCCTACCGGGATCATCCTGGGCCAGCACGCCTTGCTCACAAGCAGATCCATATGTGTATGGCTTACAGTGGCACACACACTTGGTACCCTCGACCACCGGCAGCCCTTTGTTCTGGCACGGTTTACACCGGCATGGACTGTCCTCGCTCATATACTCCTCTATGGCCCGTTTCAGGTACAGCCTTTTAACTGAGTAACATGGCACTTCTTTCACCAGCTCATATAGCGGAGCGATCTAAAGAATAAAAGTGAACAAAGAAAAGGTTATTAACGGCTGGGAGGGTTTTCCAGGACTAAAAACAAGATGGATGTTTCCAGCTCCACACCTGGCCATGGGGCTTTGCATGATATTGGGGCACAGCTCCATTGAAGTGAATGAGACTGAGCTGCAATACCACATACGACCTGTGGAGAGGTGTGGCGCTGTTTCCGGAACAAAGCACCCATGTTTTTCGCATAGAAGATTATTAATTTTTCCATCATGGGCTAGATCAGTCTCCATTTTCGTCTGGTTTAGAAAATATTTTTCAAATAACATGTTTATGTTATGTATCGGAGAGCAGCTTCAAACAGCACCGCTCTCCCTGGATGACTATGCATTCACATAAAAGCAGTGTAATACTTCATTTCTCCTGTAGAGGCGCTACAGCTAAACTGAACCCTTGATCACAGTTTGTGATCTTCAGTGATCAGCCTGGGGACCTTTCTATTCAAAACCAACAACTTTTTGACTTTTGCATGACAGTTTTCCCCCATCATTTTGCACCCAGTTCCCCATAGAAAACAAGTGAGAACAGAATGTTCACTAATATACTAAAAAGGAAAAACTAAAATCTCACACTGGAGTCTTCAGCCCCTTTCCTCGGGACATAAGTCTTCAGCCCCTTTCCTCGGGACATAAGTCTTCAGCCCCGTTCCTCGGGACATAAGTCTTCAGCCCCTTTCCTCGGGACATAAGTCTTCAGCCCCTTTCCTCGGGACATAAGTCTTTCAGCCCCCTTTCCTCGGGACATAAAGTCTTCAGCCCCTTTCACTCGTGGACATAAAGTCTTCAGTCCCCCCTTTCCACTCGGGACATAAGTCTTCAGCCCTTTCCTCGCGGACATAAGTCTTCAGCCCCTTTCCTCGGGACTAAAGCCTTCGGGACATAAGCTTCAGCCCCTTTCCTCGGGACATAAGTCTTTCAGCCCCTTTCCTCGGGACATAAGTCTTCAGCCCTTTCTCGGGACATAAGTCTTCAGCCCCTTTCCGTATCGGGACATAAGTCTTCAGCCCTTCCTCGGGACATAAGTCTTCACCCCTTTCCTCGGGACATAAGTCTTCAGCCCTTTCCTCGGGACATAAGTCTTCAGCCCCTTTCTCGCGGACATAAGTCTTCAGCCCCTTTCCTCGGGACATAAGTCTTCAGCCCCTTTCCTCGGGACATAAGTCTTCAGCCCCTTTCCTCGGGACATAAGTCTTCAGCCCCTTTCCTCGGGACATAAGTCTTCAGCCCCTTTCCTCGGGACATAAGTCTTCAGCCCCTTTCCTCGGGACATAAGTCTTCAGCCCCTTTCCTCGGGACATAAGTCTTCAGCCCCTTTCCTCGGGACATAAGTCTTCAGCCCCTTTCCTCGGGACATAAGTCTTCAGCCCCTTTACTCAGGACATAAGTCTTCAGCCCCTTTACTCAGGACATAAGTCTTCAGCCCCTTTACTCAGGACATACGTCTTCAGCCCCTTTACTCAGGACATAAGTATAAGATGGGAATACCCCTTTAAGTAATGAGCCTCAATGCATTTATTACGGAGTCCTAGGAGTGGGCTGAAGTTGCGCACACCGCTCTACGGCACTGCCAACATCTATGTGATGTTGTTGTATGTAAGTATGTACCATACCGCCATATGTGGCGTGCAGTCCAGTAAAGTACTGCTCTGGGGTCTATATTCATTCATTTTGGGTCTTAATTAATTCTGAAGTTGGTCTTAAAGGGGGTTAACCAGCATAAAAAATTAAGGCGTATCACCAGGATGCACCAATCAACAGGGGCCCAACTATTGTGGGGGGTTGGGCTATATAAAGGGGCGGGCATGCTGCTATAAAGACTTTTTGCTTCCTGTAACTTCTGCTTTTCTAGTCCAGAAAAAAGCAAGCCTCATCATGGAGTCTCCCGTCCTCGGTCCTCACCACATCAGGCAGCGCGTCCGGGACGTGAGCCGAATGATAATAACACTGATAAACATATTTCAGGCAAAGCTATTGATCACGAGGAAAGGTCAGCGCCGTCCCTGTCAGATCCCTAATTACTTTTTGCCTCCCATATTCCCTAATGCAAAAAGGTGTTGAAGTGTCTGGCGATGTAAGGCATGATAAATGGCGCCGTCATGTGCAGCCTGCTAGAAGGAAGGCTCCGCGGCTTCCTGTCATTTCACAGGATCTTCCATTATTTCAAATGCAAATGTAACATCATCGAAGGAGACGTCAGGAGCAATCGCTGGGTAAAGGAAAAGTTCTACAACTTTCTAATAGACTTCATGTTTCAGCTCTTCACAATTTCCATGATATCAGTTTGCTGTCCATTCAGAAGCCGTAATCCTGTCCATAGCTCTTCCTGCGGTCAACTGAGAAGTCTAGACAATGCTCTGTGAGCTAAACAGCCCGGACTCCAGACTGATACATTGTAACAAACTAGTACAGTTGTATCCAGTCTAGACAATGCTCTGTGATCTAAACAGCCCGGACTCCAGACTGATACATTGTAACAAACCAGCAGAGTTGTATCCAGTCTAGACAATGCTCTGTGAGCTAAACAGCCCGGACTCCAGACTGATACATTGTAACAAACTACTACAGTTGTATCCAGTCTAGACAATGCTCTGTGAGCTAAACAGCCTGGACTCCAGACTGATACATTGTAACAAACTAGCAGAGTTGTATCCAGTCTAGACAATGCTCTGTGAGCTAAAACAGCCCGGACTCCCAGACTGATACATTGTAACAAACTAGTACAGTTGTATCCAGTCTAGACAATGCTCTGTGATCTAAACAGCCCGGACTCCAGACTGATACATTGTAACAAACCAGCAGAGTTGTATCCAGTCTAGACAATGCTCTGTGAGCTAAACAGGCCCGGACTCAGACTGATACATTGTAACAAACTACTACAGTTGTATCCAGTCTAGACAATGCTCTGTGAGCTAACAGCCTGGACTCCAGACTGATACATTGTAACAAAACTAGCAGAGTTGTATCCAGTCTAGACAATGCTCTGTGAGCTAAACAGCCCGGACTCCAGACTGATACATTGTAACAAACTAGCACAGTTGTATCCAGTCTAGACAATGCTCTGTGAGCTAAACAGTCTGGACTCCAGACTGATACATTGTAACAAACTAGTACAGTTGTATCCAGTCTAGACAATGCTCTGTGAGCTAAACAGCCTGGTCTCCAGACTGATACATTGTAACAAACTAGCACAGTTGTATCCAGTCTAGACAATGCTCTGTGAGCTAAACAGCCCGGACTCCAGAGTAATACATTGTAGAAAACCCACAGAGAGACTTATGCATTTTTTTTCCCCATTTAGAATTTTTCCCGCTACATTGTATCCAATCATTAATGGTGCCATTAGAAAGTCCAACTTGTCCTACAAAAAATAAGCTCTCATAATGCTATATGAACGGACAATAAAATAGTTCTGGATAGGGGGGGGGTGAAAAATGAAAACGCAAAAATGGTAAAACGCCTGGCCCTCTAAGGGTTAAACAAGCCTGTGCATAATGGATATGGAGTCTGACTCAGCAGAACTAGGGGAAGGAGGGGGGGTCCAGGTTTTGGCATCGTTGAGATTAGAAATCCATGGCTACTTTCCTTCAAAATCAGTGCCACACTTGTCCATCGGGCCTGTCCAGGATTGAAGTGAATGGAACTGAGCTGCAATACCACAACCAGCCTGTGGTCAGGGGTGGCGTGGTTTTGGAAGAAAGAAACTGTGCTTCATTTCTAACTCTAGAAACGAATACCTTGCGTTAGAAAGGCCACACGTTTTCCCATCCTGGGATGCCCATTAATCAGCGGCAATCTGCTCAGGAACACTGCAGCGCCACCACAGGGGAAATTAGGTATTACACGGTGTCCATTAAAATGAATGGACCGTCCATGTATGTCCCTCCAGAGAGGCACCAATAGATGGTGGCCCTGAATGGAAGACTCTCTACCATCTAGCACTATGATACCGACCTTAAACTTTATAATACTCGGCAGATTGGTCACGGAGCCGGCCCAGGACGCATACCGCTGGTCATTCGCCACGGGGTTATCCAGGGAGAAATAGCTGAGGGCAGAGATAAATTTGGGCTCTCCTCCTTTCACAATGGCTTGGCCTCGGATCTCTTTCCCGCTGCCACCTGTAAAAGACCAGCTATATTTATAGCATCATCTCTGGTCAGAACAAACACGTACCGTGGAGAATAGCGAGTGCTCGTCTTACTGTGAGCATGCTGCGGCAAGAAAGAATAGAGATAACATAAAAAAAGAAGAAGAAAGAACAAGTCCTTGAGTTCTCCTTCCCTGCCAGGCTGGTAAAAATTCTATTCATTGCTGGCAGCTTTTACATCAGGTTTTTCCTCATTTATCGGACACAGGCACAACAGCGCGTGCGTTTAGCATTCCGTATTTTGCGGAACAGAACAGCTGGCCCCTAATAGAACATGTTCTATTTCTTTGAGGAATGTACATAAGGAAACGGAATGCACACGGAGTAACTTCAATTTTTTTCCAGACTCATTGAAATGAATGGTTCCGCATACGGTCCACAAAAAAAAAAACGGAACAGAAACGGAAATAAAATACGTTCGTGTGTATGAGGCCCAGTACAGTTTCCAGTGCTGCCCGAAACATCTTATCGGTGGGGGGTGTCAGCAGTCGGACCCCCACCTGTCTCGTATCAATGAACTATCCTGAAGATACCCAAGTCCAATGTCGCTGAGTGTGAATGATGTGTATTACGGTATATTTTATTACGTAGCTACGAGCCCAGACCTACCTGTGGATGATCTTATTGCATCAAACAACTTTTTGCATTCTGTTTTTGAAGACTTAAAGAAAAGAAATCCTGAGCTGGAGGAAGTGCATTGCTCAAAATTTGTCTTAGATCCATCTAGAAAAAAATAAAATAAAACAGTATTGCGGTATTATTTCGGTTAGAAAACCCATTGTTCCTAATAGTGAATTCTGACTTAATATTAGGGGGAGGAGTTGTGTCTGTCCTCACTTTATGGGCAGGTTGGAGGGAGGTCACATAGATCATCTCTCTTTCTGGAGGACCTGTTCTGTCCTGTATTACACAGACAACCCATTGATGTGAATGGATATTGTGTAATGCTTCATGTCCCCTGTAGGGGAGCTGCAGGGAAATCCAAAACTTACTAACAGTTTACAGGTTACAGCTGATCACCGGGCGTCCCAGAAGGAGGAAACTCTGCATATTGTCAAGAGACTCTTCTAACAAGTTGGGATTGCCCAGAGTGAAGAACCCATACCTCCCAACCGCCCTGGATCCAGCGGAACAGTCCCAGATTGCAGTGGCTGTCCCGGTACAGGGGAGCTATGTCCCGGTTTCTGACAGCTCCATAGGACACAGAGACAGTTACCTGTTATATGAAGAAGCAGACAGCTGACATCGGCTGGCTGGTTCTTTCATCCTCCCTCCTGTCCCCCCTGCAGGCTCTCCATACCTCTGGTCTGGGCGGGGGGCGGAGCCAGCTGGCAGTCAGCCTTGGCTCCGCCCCTTCGAGTCTAGACCAGACGATGTCCTGATGCTGCTAGGAAGAAGGTAAAGCATCATCACAAAACGAGCCCACAAATTCAATGCATATAAACTATATTATGTTTTATTTTTCACATTTAAAAGCCAAACAAAGTCATGCATTAAAAATAATTCATAGGTGGTGAAAAAAGTCCCTGTGGGGACTGGCGTGGTATCCACTGGGTAACTTGTACTGTTTGTATATGCGCCTCGGTTTTAGATTATTATGTACTTTTACATCTGATTATATATTGCAATATTACCTTGTGCGCCCGTAGATTTATATGTGTATTATTCCCTGTGTTATACGCTGGTGGGCCTGTAGTTTTGCACAGGTTCCATTTATGTACATTTTTCACCACCTATGAATTATTTTAATGCATGACTTTGTTTGGGTTTAAATGTGAAAAATAAAACATAATATAGTTTATACGCATTGAATTTGTGGGCTCGTTTTGTGATGATGCTATGCATATTTATGACAGGGGTTTGAGTGTCAGCCCAACACGGTACCGTAATTCTACTGGGTTACCCTGTCATATAGTATTTTGTGTATGAGGTGTAGGAAGAAGGTAAGTATATGGTGTTTATTTTTTTTTTTTACTTTCTGTGAGGGGCACAATGCGGGCATGTTACTGGGGGCACAGCTGGACATTTTACTGGGGGCACATAACAGGGCATATTACTGGGGCACATAACTGGGCATATTACTTGGGGCACATAACTGGGCATATTACTTGGGGCACATAACTGGGCATATTACTGGGGGCACATAACAGGGCATATTACTGGGGCACATAACAGGGCATATTACTGGGGGCACATAACAGGGCATATATTACTGGGGGGCACATAACAGGGCATATTACTGGGGGCACATAACAGGGCATATACTGGGCACTGGGGGCACATGGGGGGCACATAACAGGGCATATTACTGGGGGCACATAACAGGGCATATTACTGGGGGCACATAACATATTAGGGCACAGGGCATATTACTGGGGGCACATAACAGGGCATATTACTGGGGGCACATAACAGGGCATATTACTGGGGGCACATAACAGGGCATACTTACTGGGGGGGCACATAAAGGGCATATTACTGGGGGCAGGGCATATTACTGGGGGCACATTAACAGGGCATATTGGGATTAACTGGGGGCACATAACAGGGCATATACTGGGGGGGCACATAACATATTACTGGGGGCACATAACAGGGCTATTAGGCACATAACAGGGCAGGCATATTACTGGGGGCACATAACAGGGCATATGGGGGCACATACATATTACTGGGGGCACATAAACAGGGCATATTACTAGGGGCTAGGGGGCACATAACAGGGCATATTACTGGCTACTGGGGCACATAACAGGGCATATTTACTGGGGGCACATAACAGGGCATATTACTGGGGCACATAACAGGGCATATTTACTGGGCATATTACTGGGCACACAGGCATAACTGGGGCACATATGCATATTACTGGGGGTAACACATATTACTGGGGGCACATGGGATTACTGGGGGGCAGGGCATAACAGGGCATATTACTGGGGGCATAAACAGGGCATAACATATTAGGGCAATATTACTGGAGGCACATAACAGGGCATATTACTGGAGGCACATAACAGGGCATATTACTGGGGGCACATAACAGGGGCATATTACTAGGGGCACATAACAGGGCATATTACTGGAGGCACATAACAGGGCATATTACTGGGGGCACATAACAGGGCATATTACTGGGGGCACATAACAGGGCATATTACTGGGGGCACATAACAGGGCATATTACTGGAGGGACATAACAGGGCATATTAATGGGGGCACAAAACTGGGGAATATTTACTATGTGGAGCAGTAAGGGAACTGGGTGGGATAAGGCAGCACGGGGAGAGGCAGCAGCGGTGGTGGGGACCAGGAGTGGGGGAGCAGGGACCCGGGTAAGTATATTCACCATGGGGGGGGGCAGCATATGGGGGGGTGCTTTTTTTAGGACTACATAACCCCTTTAAGATTCAGGACCACCACCCATTAAACTCTCCAGCGACTTTCCTTTAACTGTCAGAGGATGCTGAGAGTTGTAGTTTTGCAACAGCTATAGGCTCTATCAGAGGTGTAGCTAGAGGTTCAGCACAGGGGGGGCGAAACATACTTGAATGGGCCCCCCACTTAGTGACTTCCCAAACGCACGTTTCCAACTTCACAGGCACATACTACTAGTTGTGGTTATAATATTGTATTAGAAAGATGACTGTATAAACTGCTAGATCATCTATGCTGTTAAGTACAGTACAATAGACTTTCTACATACCCTACTCTAAATACTCTGCCATATAATGCAGTAAAATATAGGAGTAATAGGAGTGAAAAAGGGGACTCCTATGTTAAAGGAAATCTGTCCCCAGTTTTTACATCACTAAACTAACAGTCCACTGCCCCCATCAGACCTCAGATGAGCTTAATGTGCCCCCATCAGACCTCAGATCAGCAGAATGTTCCCCCATCAGACCTCAGATCAGCTTATTGTGCCCCCATCAGACCTCAGATCAGCAGTATTGGTTGCCCCATCAGACCTCAGATCAGCGTATTGTGCCCCATCAGACCTCAGATCAGCGTATTGTGCCCCATCAGACCTCAGATCAGTGTATTGTGCCCCATCAGACCTCAGATCAGCGTATTGTGCCCATCAGACCTCAGATCACGTATTGTGCCCCATCAGACTCAGATCAGCGTATTGTGCCTCAGATCAGCGTATTGTGCCCATCAGACCTCAGATCAGCGTATTGTGCCCCCATCAGACCTCAGATCAGCCTACTGTGTCCCATCAGACCTCAGATCAGCCCACTGTGCCCCATCAGACCTCAGATCAGGAGAATGTGCCCCCATCAGACCTCAGATCAGCAGAATGTGCCCCATCACATCTCAGATCAGCAGAACGTGCCCTCATCAGACCTCAGATCCGCGTATTGTGCCCCCATCAGACCTCATATCAGCAGAATGTGCCCCCATCAGACCTCAGATCAGCAGAATGTGCCCCCATCAGACCTCAGATCAGCAGAATGTGCCCCCATCAGACCTCAGATCAGCAGAACGTGCCCCATCAGACCTCAGATCAGAACGGCCCCTCAGACCTCATCAGCAGAATGTGCCCCCATCAGACCTCAGATCAGCAGAATGTGCCCCCATCAGACCTCAGATCAGCGTATTGTGCCCCATCAGACCTCACATCAGCCTACTGTGCCCCCATCAGAACTCAGATCAGCGTACTGTGCCCCATCAGACCTCAGATCAGCGTACTGTGCTCCATCAGACCTCAGATCAGCGTATTGTGCCCCCATCAGACCTCAGATCAGCGTATTGTGCCCCCATCAGACCTCAGATCAGCGTATTGTGCCCCCATCAGACCTCAGATCAGCGTATTGTGTCCCCATCAGACCTCAGATCAGCAGAATGTGCCCCCATCAGACCTCAGATCAGCCCACCCAGACACATAACATTAAAATAAAAAACCTTTCTTGGCAGCGTCAGGTCATAGTATGCGCGGGCCAGGGAAGAGAGTGGAGCGCCGGACCGGAGGGCAGCCGCAGCGCAGGACAGGTAAGAAAGGTTTTTTATTTTAATCTTATGTGGCTGGGTGGGCTGATCTGAGGTCTGATGGGGGTCCCTACATACATGTGAGCGCTTCCATAATGGAAGCACTCACTTGTATTCGCCTGATAGTTTTAAGGTCATCCTTGCTGGGCCCCCCTGAGTCACTGGGCCGGAGCCGTCGCCCCCCCTGCCCCCCCCGGTTGCTACGCCTCTGGGCTCCATGCTTGGAAGCCACTGGTGTCCGTCACATATCACGACCAATGGAAACTTCTATGTGCCTCACAATCTAGAGCGATATCTGAGGTGCTGAAAGTTGTCTGCGCAACAGTTTGTACCGTATTGCGTCACTTTCTCAGTATCTAGAAGAAAACGGAATTCATATTCGCCACCCAGAGATCCAGAGCATAGAAAATGGGTTCCGTATCTGTCGATGAGCCTTCTGTAAGTGGTGTAGTCGTAGACGGAGGGGAGGTTGAAGAGTTCTCTCCAGAACGGCTCCGCCACCAGTAAATGTTCCGGATTGTTATTGATGAATTGCGCCACTTCCACGTGATTCCTGATAACCAAGAACTGGTAACTCTGCAGGAGAGGAACAAAAACATCCCTGTGTTACTAGTTACTTCTCTGGGCGGAATGACAGCAAGCAGTGATCTTAAAAACCAGGGGGGATTGATAGAGGAAGCATATTGAAACATTGTATCACTTCTCATTATACACAGAGTAATTTGTATCTTTTAAGACTTCTCCACGTCCATTTAGACGATTTACTAAAACACATCAGTGCCATGGCAACCAGAGTCCTGCTCTCCTATTTTTGGGAAAGGATGCAGCGCTACCGCTCCAAACTTGCAGTTTTTTTGCTTAATCTTCCCCAAAGTCTTCCCAGGCCTCCCCCACAGTCCACAGCATAGCACAACATTTACATTCTTTCTTCTTCCCTGTGTTTGGATGTTTTCTTTAAAACTTTCACAGTGCTATTCCTCTGTTACTCCTCCTGGAAATGTATAACTATATTGACAACTTTGTTAGGCGAGTCCTTGTAAACTGTCAGCGTCAGACTGTTTAGAGAAATGTCCCCTTGACGAAGGGAATGGCAGCACCCAGTTGTCAATTTATTGATACATATCCAGGAGGAATAACAGAGGGACGGCATAATGCAGCGCTCTTAGAAAAGATGCTGCAGAGAAAGTATTTACTAAAACAGACAAGTTGGGAGAGGTGACAGGAAATAAAAATTGCTTTCCTAGATGTATACTACCGCACGATGTGTATGGAATACCGCGGGGAGGTTCTGCTCTGACCACAACTATAAACTTGTTTTTCCAGACTAGTTCTAATAGTCCATTATAGCGCCGCCCTATAAACCACAAGGTGTAAGCAGCTGCTCAGATACCATTACAGTTATTACAGAGCCTGGGCAGAAACCCAACAATAAAACCGCCAGATACAGACACAGGTATGACTGGACTGATGTAGATTGCGTTGTGAGATCGGCGGCTCTGGCTGCTACTATACATATGGTCAGGCAACTATTTAGACGGCACTTTACCCTCATAAGTGGTACATTTTGGGTTTTACTTTTATGGGGGCGCTATCCTGGAAAGACGGTCTGCATTCATTTATCAAACATTTGTGCCATTCCTCTATTATTCCTGCTAGAAGTAATGAATGAATTATTTGGCAGTTTGCAATTAAGGTCCAGATGGGGGTTACCAGTTGTGTCCCTGCACAGTCTGACACTGGCTGCACTTATTAGATCAGGGATCAGCAACCTTCGGCACTCCAGCTGCTGAGAAACTACAACTCCCAGAATGCACACATTCTTAGCACTCCCTTGTAACTTCCAGGGAAATGAAAGGAGGATTATGGGAGTTGTAGTTTCAGGAGAACTGGAGTGCCAGAGGTTGCTGATCCCTGGATTAGATAGACTGTGCAGTGGCAAATTCCTAACTGATTACACCCATCTGGACCTTCATTGCAAACTTCTAGCAATTTATTTCTAACTTCTAGCAGGAATAATAGAGGAATGGCACAGTATAGAGTCGAAAGAATTGCTATTACATGGGAAATGCAGGTAGTTGCTAAATCAGGCATATCAGAAGAGGGGAGAGGTCCTATTTAAAGGGTAACTATTGCTTTTTTCCCCCCATTAATCCATAGTATCTGTGACTATATGAAACTTTGTAATATACGCTATTAAAGGAAAGTCGTCTTCCTCACCATCCAGCAGCTCTTTTCTGAATATCCTCACAAACCTCTGGAGGAGGGAGAGAGGAGGGGGTGTGCAGCTGCAGTTTTATGTGCTCTGTACGGGTGCAGTGGCAGAGAGGGCAGGAGCGGGGAGACATCTGATCGGCTCTTATTTCACACCAGTGAGGGGCAGAAGAAGACCCCAAACCACCAGTGCCCGATGTTACGTCCAGTATGGAGATGTACCTGGACTCACATGCTGGAGGTGCAGGCTCAGGGTTACCTTTTCTTTGGAGGTTGAGAAGGTCCTGGACACGTCCCTGTTCCCAGCGTAGTTGGACCGCATTGTTTCTTCGGTGTTTTTCACGTAGGACCAGCTGCTGTTATAGAAATCATAGCTGAAGTCGTTCTTAGCCTCCACCTGCAAAAAAAATGTATGTAAAAATATTTCCAAGTCTACGGCCGCCATACTCATGCAGTATACTTCAGGTGCCCATCCAATGAAGAGCCACCAACTCCACCATAAACAGGCATGCCGAATCTACCAGAATGTCAGGGCGACGCTCTGAAAAGGGGGAGGGGGGGGCGTCCTGTGACCTCCTTGATTCTGCAGTCTTCATCAGTACTGTGACCCCCACAGATTACACCCAACTGCAGAGGCTGAAGTCAGGGCTTTGTCTGCGGCAGTGAAAAGGATCTGCAGGAATGAAGAGAAGTATCTGCAGGGTCTGGTCTGGGGTCTGGTCTGTGGTCTGTATTTAGTTAGGGTCTGGTCTGGGGGTCTGGTCTGGGGTCTGTATTTATTTAGGGGTCTGGTCTGTGGTCTGTATTTATTTAGGGGTCTGGTCTGGGGTCTGTATTTATTTAGGGGTCTGGGCTGGGGTCTGTATTTATTTAAGGGTCTAGTCTGGGGTCTATATTTACGGGTCTGGTCTGGGGTCTGTATATATTTAAGGGTCTGGTCTGGGGTCTGTATATATTTAAGGGGTCTGGCCTGGGGTCTGTATTTATTTAGGGGTCTGGTCTGGGTCTGTATTTATTTAGGGGTCTGGTCTGGGTCTGTATTTATTTAGGGGTCTGGTCTGGGGTCTGTATTTATTTAGGGGTCTGGGCTGGGCGCTGTATTTATTTAAGGGTCTAGTCTGGGGTCTATATTTAGGGGTCTGGTCTGGGGTCTGTATATATTTAAGGGGTCTGGTCTGGGGTCTGTATATATTTAAGGGTCTGGTCTGGGGTCTGTATATATTTAAGGGTCTGGTCTGGGGTCTGTATTTATTTAGGGGTCTGGTCTGGGCGCTGTATTTATTTAAGGGTCTAGTCTGGGGGTCTATATTTAGGGGTCTGGTCTGGGGTCTGTATATATTTAAGGAGTCTGGTCTGGGGTCTGTATTTATTTAAGGGTCTGGTCTGGGGTCTGTATTTATTTAGGGGTCTGGTCTGGGGTCTGTATTTATTTAAGGGTCTGGTCTGGGGTCTGTATTTATTTAAGGGTCTGGTCTGGGGTCTGTATTTATTTAGGGGTCTGGTATGGGGTCTGTATTTATTTAGGGGTCTAGTCTGGGGTCTGTATTTATTTAGGGGTCTGGTCTGGGGTCTGTGTATATTTAGGGGTCTGGTCTGGGGTCTGTATTTATTTAGGGGTCTGGTCTGGGTCTGTATTTATTTAGGGGTCTGGTCTGGGGTCTGTATATATTTAAGGGGTTTGGCCTGGGGTCTGTATTTATTTAGGGCTCTGGCCTGGGGTCTGTATTTATTTAAGGGTCTAGTCTGGGGTCTATATTTACGGGTCTGGTCTGGGGTCTGTATATATTTAAGGGGTCTGGTCTGGGGTCTGTATATATTTAAGGGGTCTGGCCTGGGGTCTGTATTTATTTAGGGGTCTGGTCTGGGTCTGTATTTATTTAGGGGTCTGGTCTGGGGTCTGTATTTATTTAGGGGTCTGGGCTGGGCGCTGTATTTATTTAAGGGTCTAGTCTGGGGTCTATATTTAGGGGTCTGGTCTGGGGTCTGTATATATTTAAGGGGTCTGGTCTGGGGTCTGTATATATTTAAGGGTCTGGTCTGGGGTCTGTATATATTTAAGGGTCTGGTCTGGGGTCTGTATTTATTTAGGGGTCTGGTCTGGGCGCTGTATTTATTTAAGGGTCTAGTCTGGGGTCTATATTTAGGGGTCTGGTCTGGGGTCTGTATATATTTAAGGAGTCTGGTCTGGGGTCTGTATTTATTTAAGGGTCTGGTCTGGGGTCTGTATTTATTTAGGGGTCTGGTCTGGGTCTGTATTTATTTAAGGGTCTGGTCTGGGGTCTGTATTTATTTAAGGGTCTGGTCTGGGGTCTGTATTTATTTAGGGGTCTGGTCTGGGGTCTGTATTTATTTAGGGGTCTAGTCTGGGGTCTGTATTTATTTAGGGGTCTGGTCTGGGGTCTGTGTATATTTAGGGGTCTGGTCTGGGTCTGTATTTATTTAGGGGTCTGGTCTGGGTCTGTATTTATTTAGGGGTCTGGTCTGAGGTCTGTATATATTTAAGGGGTTTGGCCTGGGGTCTGTATTTATTTAGGGCTCTGGCCTGGGGTCTGTATTTATTTAGGGCTCTGGTCTGGGTCTGTATTTATTTAGGGCTCTGGTCTGGGTCTGTATTTATTTAGGGCTCTGGTCTGGGTCTGTATTTATTTAGGGGTCTGGTCTGGGGTCTGTATATATTTAAGGGTCTGGGGTCTGTATTTATTTAGGGGTCTGGTCTGGGGTCTGTATATATTTAAGGGTCTGGTCTGGGGTCTGTATATATTTAAGGGTCTGGGGTCTGTATTTATATAGAGGTCTGGTCTAGGGTCTGTATTTAATTACGGGGTCTGGTTTGGGGTCTGTATTTATTTAAGGGTCTGGTCTGGGGTCTGTATTTAGACATTTATCTAATAAGTATGGCCATCTTAAAGGGGTTTTCTGGTTTCAGATATTAATGACCTATACTCAGGACAGGTAATCAATATCAGATCAGCGGAGGTCTGACACCCGGGACCCCCTCCGATCAGCTGTTTGGAGATCACTGCCTCCTGTCTACTGTTTATCTGCTCCCTGTGAACATTGCAGTGGTGAACAGTGTAAGTGCTGCGCTCTCTTCAAACAGCTGATCGTGGGGGTGCAGGGAGTTGGGCCCCCGCAAATCTGATATTGATGACCTGAGGATACGTCATCAATATCGGAAACAGGACAACCCCTTTAAGATGAATGATCCTACCAGCTTCAGTGTATGAATGATCCCACCAGTAACAATGTATGAATGATGACACCAGCATCAATGTATGAATGAATCCACCAGTAACAATTGTATGAATGATCCCACTTGTTACATTCCAGTCTAAACTGGACCCTGAAGACAATTTAAAAAAATACCAGACTCCCTGGTCCTTCAGCACAATGGCACAAAGGCGGCAGCGATCTCTATGAAGGACAGAAAATGCTGAGGAAACCCGACCTATGTGGACTTACCTTGAAGGTGTAGGTGAGGAGGTTGTCACTTAACCTGTAGAAGTCTCTGCCGTCACCGCTAAACACTTTACGACACTTTCCGCCAAAGCTTTTCGTATGAATGACGGCGCTCTTCAGCTGTTGGGAGGTGACATCGAAACTGGAATCAAAGTAGCAAATTGTGACTGTCCTTACAGTTCACATAATCCTCTGCACCTGGTCAGAGACAGACATTGTCCTGCCCCCTTCTGATATGTGCACTGATCGCCCTGTGACATCATCAGCCGCCACTTTCCCGGTCGTGCAGGTATCATCACCATGATGATGTCACATGTACTCAGCACCGTTTTATGGTTCAACTTTATAAATAGCAGTCATTTAAAATCTTCTACCGTTTTGTGTATACAGCTCCTAGCCAGACCTATGTGCCTCCATAGTAATAGACTGATACCACTGCCATCTATCTGTCCTGTTTTTCTTACGAATCTGCTAAAGGCAAGTTAGTAGCAAATGATGAAACTGACGGAGAGGAGGAAGATATGGGTCTGCATAGGAGCTGCAAACACAAAACGACAGAAGATTTTCAATTCAAACAATTTACAAGGTTGATTCGTATTTTTATTTTAGATGCATGAAAGTAAGACAAAGGTGGATCTGTCCTGACAATGCAACCAGGAACAGAGATTGTTATTAATGAGGCCCCTGCAGCTATAGGGTTCCCTAAAAGTGAGTTTAGATATCCTAGGGAGCAGAAATGGGCCATGCTAGTTGCATGGTGAATCCATTTTAAGGCTCCATGGTGTCTCCTCCTCCACAGAGCTCTTGCCACTTTGTGTCTCCTTCTCCACAGAGCTCCTGACGCTTTTTGTTTCCTCCCTCACAGAGCTCCTGACGCTTTTTGTTTCCTCCCTCACAGAGCTCCTGACGCTTTTTGTCTCCTCCCTCACAGAGCTCCTGACACTTTTTGTTTCCTCCCTCACAGAGCTCCTGACACTTTTTGTCTCCTCCCTCACAGAGCTCCTGACACTTTTTGTCTCCTCCCTCACAGAGCTCCTGACACTTTTTGTTTCCTCCCTCACAGAGCTCCTGACACTTTTTGTCTCCTCCCTCACACAGCTCCTGACACTTTTTGTCTCCTCCCTCACAGAGCTCCTGACACTTTTTGTCTCCTCCCTCACAGAGCTCCTGACACTTTTTGTCTCTGCCGCCACAGAGCTCCTGCCACGGGCGGATTGAGAACTAAAAGAAGCAAATGTAGGTCTTAACTGACAGAAGGTGGGGCAAATAATTAGGCAGGGCCAGCAATACTATAGTGCAGAGCAATGTACTGCCCCAGCTGAACCAAATACCACAGTGCAGCCAAAATACTGCCACCTGCTGCACAGTATTCAGCTGTATCACTGTCCTAAAGACATAGATACAGTTGAATTCAGGAGGACACCTGGCCAGGGGCATAGGAGAGAATCAGATGATTATGTACCTGGCTGGTGGCCCTGAGGAGAACTTGGGTGGCCCTCCTAGGGATCGGCTCACTGGGAAATTTCCCCGTAGATGCTATGACCAATCTGCTCCTGGCTCCTGCCACTTTGTATCTCCTCCTCCCGCAGAGCTCCTGCCACTTTGTCTCCTCCCCCGAAGAACTCCTGCTCCTCCTCCACCAAGCTCCTTCTATTTTGTGTCTCCTCCCCCACAAAAATCCTGCCACTTTGTGTCTCCACCCCCACAGAGCCCTCGCCACTCTGTGCCTCCTATCCCACAGAGACCCTACTACTTTGTGTCTCCTTCTCCGCAGAGCCACTGCCATACTTGTGTCCTCTTCTTTACAGTTTTCCACTTATACAGCCTCACCATTTGCCTTTTACTCATCTAATCCCTGCCACCTTGTGTCCTCCCTCCACCCACAAAGCCCCTGCCACATTGTTTCCCCCCTTACCCC